>JAIFRP010000003.1:79906-90569 GCA_032403825.1 Odynerus spinipes | reverse complement strand
AAAAAAAATTAGCGGTAAATTTAAATTACATTTAAAACCAGAGTTTTAAATTTAATTAAACTTTACTTCTAAATTTAAATTAATTTATTCTAAAATCCGAAAATTTCACGAAAAATATTTGCGGAAGCGGGGCTCGAACCCGGGCCCATAGATTACGAAGCTTACAGCATAGCCAAGTAGCTAGCAGTGCTTCTGACATAAAGTGTTCAGAACTTATATATAAGGTTCACGGATAAAATTCCAAAAATTTCTTTGATTTTAAACTTGTCGATTGCAACTTGAAACTTGGAAAATCAGGAGCAAATTTTCGAATGTAATCTTTAAAAAGGTGACAAAATAAACCAGGGCACTTTTTCGTATAAATTTATTGGATTTTTAGGAAAGGATTTATATCTTAAAGTAAAGAACGCATAATTTCGTTTAATTTGTGTTTATTAAAATGTAAAATTCATCTTATTACAATATATGATTATACAAATCATTTGTGTTATTTTGCATTATCTTGTAAATACTAATGTATATTAGATTAATTTCATACATTGCTGATATCTTAAATATTATATAAATTATATTTTACAATATATTACATTGTTATCGTACATATGATACATGTTGTGCTCGAGTTATACAAATAATTTGAATCATAATTTATACATAATAATTAATACATAATAATTTTAATTTATTTTATTTTATCGGTACTCTATGTCCTGCCTCGATGCTCCGAGGATTTGATTTACGTACCAGTCACGTTATTGAGTGTTCCTTAGTCGAAGTTAAGGTTTCATATGGACTAGGCTTTTTAACCAGGATCGTTACTATTGGTCGATTGGACATTATGACCACAATATATATGGTAACGAAACTCCATTTTATGTTGACCAAAATGAAATGCGCATGAGCTGTGATATATCTTCCATACCTGTAACTACCGCGAAATTTAAATTTAGTTTTTGTACTAATATTTAAGTTCATAAAGAAATATACATACAAAACGATATTAAAATAAATGATAGAAGTAATATCATTTCAGAAATACAAAGTAATTGTATTCTTTTTTAATTTCTAATAAAAGAATTATATTTACAATGTTTTCAATCCAGCCACTTTGTGATGTACTGACATTTTGTAGGTGTAACATCTCCTATATCGCAACAATTTTTTCTGACCTGTGTTGTATAAAAACATTAACATATAAAACATATGTTAATTGATTATATAGATTTTAAAACTTATAAAACTTACGCGGCAAACTCCACAAGGGACTTTAACTAATCCTGGGGATGTTAATAAGGGTTGTATCGATCTGTATAATTTATTTCCATCACTTGATATTGTTTTTTCTACTTTTCCATCGTATACCAAGGTATTCAAAATCATTTCAAGATCTTCAACTGACAATTTTACCTAAAAATATATTTGATTAATGTTTGTATAAGAATACGGTTGTTATAACAGTAACAAGTTTAAACCTTGCTTATTCCTAGATCTGAAATAAATTTCCAAACTTCCTTAGATGATGCTAATGCTATATTTCTAGCATCTATAGGTCCACCATCCCATTTGTTTGCCTCTTCCCTTTTTTGTTCCAAAAATCGAAAACACTGTTGATTAAGAATATCTACAAATTCTGCCTCAAAATCTTGATCTTGATACCATGCACCTCCAGTAACAGACCTGTCTGGTTCTAAATTGTAAAGCATATACACTTTCTTCTTACTTGCTGCTACAGATTTCACTGCTTTAATGAACTTCTTTGTTTCCAAACTTTTAAGAATTTTGTTCAATTGAATGGGCATTAGATTAGACTTAAATCTTATATCTCGAATCCATATTCCTTTATTTCCAGCTTCCTCAATTATACTGTATACAATCTTTTCTTCATTATCTGCACCTTTAGCAATTTTTGTCTTTGATGGATCTTTTAACCGATAAAGTAACGATCCACCATGTTTATATAAATCAAAATATCCTTGCGATAATAACTTATTTATAATTTGTGCTCTTTGAGCAGGTTGTAGACTTGGAATTTCACTCACCAAATCTTTATCGGATATTCCTTTTGGTCTAGTCTGTGCTAAGGCGATTATTCTGTAAATTTAAATATACTATGAATATATCATGTATTAAACTATTATATATTTATATAAATTATTGTATATTTTTTACTTTGCAAAACTTATAATATTTCTACATATGTCATACACTGCATTAATCAATGCAAGTTGTCTTGACTTTTTAGTTAAATTCCTAACCTATGTAACAAGGTTAATGAAATAACAATTAGTGCGTCCAAATAAAATTTAAACGTACTTTTGTTCTATTGTATCGAGACCATTATTAGATGTACCCGCCTCTTGTTCTTCCGAGGTACTTGTTTTATTTTCCATTTAATCGTTATGTACCAATAATTTTTGTATTTATTTACAGAACATACGATGACTGATAGAAAGGTTATATACAAACGTTCGAAGGAAAAACAAGTGCTTGATTTTTGTTAAAATATCAATAATTGTAGATAATATTAAAAAATATTATTGATATGGAAGATTTTTTAAGTTCTACTATAGATCCTCCAAACAAAATGGAAGATGAAGACCTTTCTATAGCTTCTAAAAATTGGAATCGGCTTGTCACGGGAGCTTCTACCGTAATTAACAAAATTTTCAATATTTTTATTATTTTACACTTCTTGTAAGATGGAACAATTGTATACCATCACTTTTAGGTAGGTTACAAAGAAGGCATAGAAGATGGTCAAGAGGCAGTATTTCAAGAAGGATTTAATTTGGGATATAAAGATGCCTTTAATATAGCATTTACATTAGGAAGATATAAAGGTTTGATTAACTCCATACAACCAAACGTTCAACCTCCTTTGGTTATAAATAATTTACTTAATGAAACTAAAAAAGGTGTATGTTATATATGCAATGAAGAATCACAAAATAAACACCTTGATGGACGGATAGAAGATATGCCATTTTCAGATATTCAACAAAAGCAAAAAACATATTCTATAAATATTATAAAAACCTTACATAATTATGTGGAGTCAATTATGGCAGAAAATAACATTGATACCCATGATTTAGCTTTTGACACACAATTCTAGGTTTATTTTTTAAACCAATTTATCTTAAGAAATGTAGAAATAAGTTTCAAAACCATGTTTTGTTAATAAGTTTATATTGACACAAGTGCGCTCTTATATTAGAAGTAAATAAAGAGTATAATGTAAATAATTCTTTTTATAAGTATAATCCTTCGGGTGATCCTTCCTTTTTACGATACAGCACACTTTCTTTAGATTTTTTGAAATCGTCGCTTGTAACTTTCATACGACGTTCACGTAATGCCATTAAACCAGCTTCAGTGCATATAGCCTAGGAACAAGCAGAAACAATTTTTCGTAGTTAACAAAGTCAATCAAATAAAATGTTATAGATGCATGTACAACCAAGTTTTCTGTTAACATTTCTACAGTATACACAACGATACTTTACCTTTATGTCAGCACCAGATAAATCATCTTTTGCCATAATTAATTCAGCAAGATTTACATCTTGTGCTAAGGTCATTCTACTAGTATGAATACTGAAAATCCTTCTTTTAGTCTTCTCATCGGGTAATGGGAATTCAATTTTTCTATCGATACGTCCTGGTCTTATCAGTGCTGGATCTAAGGTCTCTATTCTGTTGGTAGCCATAACAACTTTTACATCTCCTCTACTGTCAAAACCTAATTATGACAAATGAATATCATATAAGTATTATTAACGGTTAACAACACAAGTTATAAGATTTTTATAATGTTAACCATTTTGTACTAAAAATTAATGTTAACATTAACTGAATGATTACCATCAAGTTGATTTAAGAGCTCTAACATAGTTCTTTGGATTTCTCTTTCCCCACCACTATTACTGTCATATCTTTTTGTTCCTACTGCATCAATTTCATCAATAAAAACTATAGATGGAGCATGTTCTTCTGCAACTCTAAACAATTCTCTTACAAGTTTGGGGCCATCACCCAAATATTTTTGTATTAGTTCAGAACCAACAACTCTGAGGAAGGTAGCAGATGTTTGATTTGCTACAGCTTTTGCCAAGAGTGTTTTACCCGTTCCTGGTGGCCCATAAAGTATAACTCCTTTTGGTGGTTTAATACCCATTTCTTCATAATATTCTGGATGAGTTAAAGGTAACTCTACTGATTCTTTAATTTCTTGAATTTGAGTGTCAAGTCCTAAATTTAAACATACATTTTATATTCTATCATGACAGGATATCACAAAGGCAAGTTTCTAAAGAAGTTGAAATAAATTATGTACCTCCAATATCTGCATAAGTTTCTTGTGGTGCTTTTTCTAACTTCATTACTGTAACCATAGGATCTGTGTCATCACCTAATACCCCTACTACAGCATGAACTTTATGATTTAATAATACAGAACAACCAGGTTCTAATTGATCCTTATCGACAAATGATAAAATTGATACATAGTGTTCTGAACCGACAGAAGTAGAAACTATAGCATGATTATCATCAATTATTTCTTCTAATGTTCCAACGGACATTGGTGTTCCACGAAGATCATCTACTTTTGACCTTTCTTCTTCATTTTTTTCTTCCTGTGGCTTTAGACGTTCTTGATTCCTAATAAACTCTTCCTCCATAAGTAAGTAGTCCTTTATACGTTCAAGCTTTAGGAGCTTCAGTCTGCAACGTGTGTGAGGCGTAACTTGAGGCAATTTTAAAGCAGCATCTGGACCCTTAGTACGTCTTTTCTTTTTTCCTACTCTTGTAGGTATGGGTGGTTCATATTTCTTCTTTTTGTCTTTGTCATCTTTCTTGTCTCCTCCTGTACCTCCACTACCAGATTGATTTTGTCCCTGTGAGAAAATGCATTAACATCATAATGACATATTTAATATTATTTCAGTCATGATATATTTGTTAGATTTTATTTTCAATATACGATGATAATATAACTAACAAGTACATTAAAAAATTGTATTCGTATCGTTCATTTACACATTTAACCTAAAATTTGTATAATGCTACAATTTTTTTATAAACCTACGATACATTCATGAAGTAAATAAATATTTATTTTGTTTAAACGATATTCATCTTATAAAGTTACAATATTCTTTACGATAGTCGTTAAAACTTTGACAACTTACCATTTTTACTCAACCTGACAACACCACTGAGAAACGGCGAAGTCATTCATAGAAATCGCGTTCACAGTGAACGGCTGTCTTTCGACGTAACCGAAGCGTTTACAATACGCGACACTGCCGCGCGTTGATTGGTGTAAGTTAAAGCGGCAAATTTAAAAAGCTTCAACAAGTCAAATTACAGATTTTTTGTAACATGTAACAAAGCAAGAAATTAATAATTATTCCAAATAGTATAATAATATAATAAATTAAAATTGAGCGTAAATGAAAAAATATTATTTCACACTTGTTATATAATATTTGATTAATGTTGCAATTACATAGTAATACGAGTTTATATTATAGTTATAAGAACGATTGTTTTTTTTATAAAAAAAATATATTTTCCAAAACAATTCGATAACAAATACAATTTCTTCATTCATTATTTCTGAGATGTGACAAAATAATTCATGCAAAAATGCATCTACATATGCTGTTTGTATACGAGGAAAAATAACAAAACATGGTTTGAGATCAACTCACAATTAAATTACAAAGCTCATAAAATTAATGTACATATAAATGTATATGAATTGAAGCAAATCATGTATGAATTAAACAATCTGGATACATTATAAAAACTCTTGTTTGCTTGAATATGAAAATTTGGTTTTTTAATTACTATCACTACTTTCAGAAAGTTTTGCTTCTTTTATAATTTTGCGAACGTTACGTTTTACTTTCTTTGTTTTAGATAATCCAGATTTTGATTTTCGAAATACTTCTATAGCATGCATTTTCTTTTTCAAAGCATTTGCTTTATCCTTTTCTCTCTGTGGTATATATTCCTCGGTGTTTTGTTTCTTCTCTTTAGTAGGAACACTAGACAATGTTACTTCTTTGGCTATATTGCTAGATTCTATAAGATTTATATCATCATGACCATTCTCTTTTTTATTTTGCGATTTACGTGGTCGCCGCTTTTTGACAGCTTTTTCAGTATTGTTATCTGTATTAGTTTCATTTTCGTTCAATTCTGCATCCTCATTATTTAAACTCTCAACAGCTTTTTGAATCCTTTTACTTAAATTCATTTTTATAGGCTTTGTTGTTAATTTAAAATATGAGTCTATTAATTTTTGCTGTTTTGATTCCTCCATTCTTTTTAATACTGGCTTCATTATCTTTTCAAATTTATCCTTACTCCAACCAAATTTTTTAATTGCATAATCTGTTAATAAAATTATATTTGGTTGACCCCAAGTAAACTTCTCTTTTGATTCGTCTATCGAAGGAAACATATATGCCTGCACAACTGCTTGGCTTGGAAAACCTGTGAATTACATTAAAATAGATATAATCGCTTCTAAATTACAGAATAATTATTAACAGTTATATTTTATCATATAGGATTACCTTTTTCAATTTGTATATTTCGTAATTTATTACGTAAAGCTTTTTTACTGGAATCTATAGCTCTATCTTTTTGTATCCATGAAGAGAAAGTAATTAACCCCTGCAATAAATTATCACCTTGTGCAGGAAAAGCTGCTAATATTTCAAGTGCTGTCACAGGTCCAATACCAGGTATACCTGTAGTATAATCACTTCCAACCAAAAGGGCTAACTGTATCATTTGTTCACGTGTCAACTCTAGGAAAATGTATGTATGATTATTATTACATTTTTATTATGTCTTTTGTATACTTGTTATACTCACTAAAATGATGTTGTATGTCGCCAAATTGAAACTGAAGTACTGTTTTGTTATTATTGAAGAAATTTTTATAAACACATTGGCCTCCAAAAAGCCAAATATCAGAGTCATCTGTGATTGTTCCCTCAGTAAGCTTAATCTGTTCTAAATAAGCACACTGAGCTTCTGCTTCCATAGGTGCAACAATATATGGAAAACCAAACAAACGTAAAAGCTCCTGTACAATAGTTTGGTATGTATTATGTACATTTCATTACTGAATGATAACAAAAATTTGATAATCGAGTTTTACCTGTGCCTCAATTCTTATTTGGTCAGATATGTCTGTGGCTTGCCTTTCTAATTTGCCAATACTTTCGGTAAGTTGCTTTTGTTCATCTTCTAAATTTGCCTGAATTTACAAAATGTACCTAAGCATGGGTCAATAAGAAATAAGGTAATTACAATATGTCTAATCAAGTGAAATTTTAATTTACCGTACCTGTAACTCTAACAGCTCAGTCTCATTTGTAGGTAAAACTTCATGTTTTTCTTTACTAAAATCCTCAGGTATTTTATGTACATCATCTACAACCACTGTTTCTATATCTCTAGAAATTTTATCTTCTTGACTTCTCTTAATTTGTTCTTCATCCATAATACTTGATTCAGTTACATGAACTTTTTCTTCTGCTCGCAATTCTGTTTTCTTATCTAATGAAATTTCATAAGAACTACAACTTTTCTTAACTTGTTCTTTATCCATATTATTTGACTCAGTTACATGAACTTTTTCTTCTTCATGCAATTCTGTCTTCTTATCTAATGGAACTTCATGAGAACTGCCACTTGTAGATGAAGTTTCTAAAATTTCGCCTTCTTGCCTATGATTATGCTCATTTAAATATTGAGAAATAGATGTTGAAATACTCGGCTGCGTCGATGAAGAGGTAACAGATTCAGTAGACTGTGAAACTGGTTTTTTATTTGATTCTTTAAATACATCTGCAAATATATCATCATCAATTTTGTCATCAGATTTAAACACTATTTCAATATGATCTTCTTTAGCAGTCTCTTTTGAAAAGTTTGAATTAAGTATTGGGACATCTGGTATCTCAATAAAGTCATCAGAATCTGAGTCAGACATATCTATAGTCTCTTTATCTAAAATGTCTTTATCTGGATCTTTTACAAACTGAGAATTACTACAATGATCTTCAATTTTTTCTGTTGAGACATCAACATTCGAATTAGAATCTTCTATCTGAGATGTGAGTACATTTTTCTCTGTTTCTTCACTACTGTTCATCTTCTGTTGTTTCTTTTGATCTTCTGTATTATTTGTAGATGATTCTAGCACAGATAATAATTTTGCACTAGTATTTGAATGAGAATCACTATTCTTTTTGTTGTTCTCTTTTTTACTTTGCTCTATAAGTTGCATGATTTGTTCTTGCGATAAACCACTATGTTCTAACATATATGTTAATGCAGGATTAATAGTGCTTTTGCCTAAATATTTCTTAGGAAGTGGCAAAGATTCATTTTTGTCAGTTTCCAATTCCCAATCACTATCAAACTCATACTCATTTATATTGTCCATGATAGGTACAGAACTGCTATAACCTGTTAAATTACTGTCACTCTCTCCATCGCTTAATATAAATACATTTGGACTTTGATTAGTAGTTGCAGTGCCACTAGGGCCTGCAACAGGTTCAAGTTCCTCATCAATTGTGTCTAAGATATTTTCCTTGTTTATTTTACCTTGAGCAGAGTTCTGAATTAATGCATCTTTATCTGCAAAATAATAATATACTTCTTAAGCACTTTTTTTTAAAGAAGTTAACAATTGTTTAACGATCAATACATTTATACATATTTGTTGCAACCTACCACTAATATAAATTACTCTAGATGTACTATCCGAAGCAATGCGGTATGCAGTGTCTCTATTAGTCTCTACACCCTGCTCAGTTAATAATTTATCCAATTCTTCTAAAGTTAAGGTTTTACCTCCCATTTCTTTTTCAGCAGATTCTAATGATTCTTGGACAAATCTACGTTTTAACAAACGTTTCATTTGAAAACTAGAGAATTCATGAGATTCCTGGAATTATAATGTACTGGAAAGTGATGTAAAAATAAACATATTCAAAATTTGGAAAATCTTTATAAAAAACACATACTTCAGGCATTTCATGCAAACGTCCCCATGAATTTTGTTTTCTAGTCTCTTTAAGATCTGTAAGGATATCATATCGTACATCAGCGGGCAGTGATTTAAATTCCGTAGTAGTTAGATCCACATTATGAATATTGCCCATCCATTTAGTTTGCTTCCTTGGACTTAATTGCATGGATGATTCTGAGTCATCGCTACTTGAATAGTCTTTTTCATCTATATTAGTTAATTCTGGTAGTTTGAAGACATCATTTACAGATGGTTTATTGGAAACATTAGTAGACATTAAAGAAGGTTCAATTTTTCCATCTGTATTTCCCTTATTTAATGCACTTTTCACAACTGCATGCTTTATCAGGTTATTTATCAAATCTGCCTTCATCTTTTGTGCCTTACTAGTAGCGATAGATTTCAGCTTCCTGCGTGCAGCCTGCAAACACAAAGGAATGAGGAGACTCTTTTCTCACTACCTGGTTCCCACGGTGTGCTAATTATCTACAGGTAATATTATAATCAAGATAGACGAACAACTTTACTACACACAGTTTCTTTTGCTATACCATGTGTTATATCTTTCTTCTTTCTTAGAAACATATACATTATAAAAAAATACATTAAACAAATATTTATTATTTATCATAAACTATATAACATACAACATGTACTTACGATTGTGCTTTTCTTAAGCATAGGAACTCCTCCATCAAATACAAAGACCGGTTTAATCTTATAATATAGTAGTTTACAAATTCTATTAAACAATCCAATTAAATGGGCATTAGGCTTAGGATTGCCATGACGATCTTGATATCCTTGCAGTACTTGATGAATCCATATAGATATATCTGAAAAATATATCCAATATGTTATTCTCATATTTTTACATTATAATAAACTTAGATATAATTTAAAATAGGCATATAATATCCTTATATAGAATATAGCAATGTTATTAATATAAATATAAGAATCAATAGCCACGTACCAATAGCTAATACTTTGCCTTCCAAAGTTTCCACAGGTACTGGTTTTCCAGTAGCATCAATTAAGCGCCACAAACCAAGAACTCCCATGATGTAAAAGTGAAATCTGAGAATGATCACAATTAAACAAGAGAATCGTTAAAAAAGAATTTATAAGTAATTTCATAATCTATTCGATTAACGTTATTAATTGCAACAATAACCTACGTAGTCATCCCGATTAACGATTACTTCTTATTTTCTCGAATAGATAACCTAACTTATTAACAAAATTAAAATTATACTCACAATATCGTATCGTGGAAAATTTAACAGTAATCGTATAAAAGTTAATATTTATATATACATGAATGAAACTGTTAAACTATCAATTCAAGACCGATAATATGTTTATAAGTCTTATTCCGCGACAATTAATCGGTACATGCAACGATCGTCGCGTAAGGTTGGCGCGCCGATCAGCTGATAAACGAAAACAATATGATGAGCGCATCCCACTTGCGGGTACGCTGTCGTGTTTATTTATACCAAGAACTATACAAGTACTTGCTTCAATTCATTGTTTCTTACGAATCTTCTTGCTTGAACAAATTAACGAATATACCTTTATATATATATATAT
>JAIFRP010000003.1:59965-79890 GCA_032403825.1 Odynerus spinipes | reverse complement strand
CATAGATCATTTGTATTTGAATCTCCCCCCTTTTTTCTTTTCAACAAGAATAACAATGCGTTAGAAAAATCGGAACATAGCATTATGTAAAGTGATTTTCTAAATACACCACTTTTGAGAACTTCAATTTAATCCGTTCATTCGAGTAACTGCTTTCTTCTTTTAACGCGCTTTTTTCTCACGCTTCAGTTTTACAGTCCGGAAGACGAAGCGAAGATCGTAAGAACGATCTCTCTCTCTTGAAACAGTATTCTATTCGAATTTTCTGCTGTATTTTTATGACTATCCTGTTCTTACACGGATAAAGATATCTTAGACTCCTACAGATTAAAAAAATAATAATAACACAAATAACATGGGATTTTCAGATAATTACACAAGAATTTTGTACGACATTAAAACTATTCGTATGCGCATATTTTACGCGTGCAAATCATATTACGTATGTACATAAATCAATTCTTTTTCAATATTGCACATATGCATATCGGGATATGCAAGTTTCTAATAAACAAAACTCAAAAAATTGCACTAATGTATCAATGTATTAAACAAAAAATAGGTGTCCGAACGAGAGCAAGAAAATTGATATACTTAATTGATTTCTGTCGTGGCAATAAATGCAAATAAAATGTAACGAATTTTCTTATTTTCTTTTCCCTTGAAATCACTTGCAATCGAAAAAATAGAGACCAAAAACTCGAAGAACGCATGCACGACCCTTTTTAAGGTCGCTCGCATCTTTTTTTCATCTATTCGACTATCGATAAACGCGCGATCGAGCAAACGTAGTACCATTATAGCGTTAATCTTGCAGCGCTCACGCACACGTTCCATATTACGCAGCAAGTCGTAGATGCACGTCCCAACGAATGCACGCAACGTGCAGCAAAACGTAGACGCATACAGACGCGCGCACGCGTACGTACACGGTGTTCTCTCTTACGTAGAGGTGGTTTATATACATCGTATCGTCATCATCGCAGAAGTGGAGTGAGGTAGAGGCCACCCACTCTTTCCCACAGCAGGTTTTTCCCACGCCCCCTAGGGTAACCCCAACATCCTTTTGCGGCAGCAATTCCACGGTCGGACGGGGGCGGAGAGGGGAATAGTTCGCTTCAGGTGGGGAGCAAGAGGGGTACTGGAGGCGCTTGGGTCGGACGGGCCATTGTACAACAGTAAAACAATAGAAACTGCGGCCCAGTGGTGTAACTTCGTACCACCAAATTATTGCGATATTTTTAACGGATAGAAATTAATCTTTATTGAAAGAAAGGACCGTTCGTCCAAGAGCAAACGTTTCGGATGTCAAATTTTCAAATAAAGAAAGATAGGACTTCTCTGTCATAAAATCATTATTTCCCTTTTAAAGTTTGTACAATTTTCAATCTAAATAGAAACAAACGTGAATGTTTAATTTTAGTATAAATTAAAACTAGTACGATGCTTTACGTATTATTAAATGATAAATTGTGCTCAAGTTTATATATAATATTCGAGCATTTGAAAGTGCATCGTTCGGTGAAAACAAGCTCCCCTCTTTCGAGCACCCTTTCGCGCTGGCTTACGATACGGTCCTGCTGCAGCCACTTACGCGGCGGTAATAACTCTACGTTGTCGCGCCGAACTTAGTTACTCGACGAGTGTCGGCGGGAGTGAGTGTTTCGCGCGTTCCAGATAGCTATACGCGCTTTTTCACCTTCTCTTACAAAGGTTTCAAGCCTATCGAGACGAGGAGATTCGTTTCTCGTGTAATTTTACACGCGAAGTAAGATCACCGTACGTTTCTTCTTTACTTCTCTCCTCTTCTCTTTTTTTTTCTTTTCTTCTCCTATAAAGCAGAAAAAAACATCGTACCAGGTGATAGCATCGTACTATAAGGCATTTAAAGTGGCGCGCGCGCCCGGCAAACGTGTCTTTATTTCCCTCTCGGTTGGTAGGACTGTTCGGAAAATTCGGAAAGTGAACAGGTGTTTTTTGAATGGATTAGCGAGAGAGTAGGCAAAGAGGATGCGTAAAGATTCGGTGAATGGTGAACGATCGGCGAATTGAGGAAAATTTACGAATGATCGAAGCCTTCAAAAATGCACACGAATATGGATCTAGATTTGGGCTGCTGGTTAAAATGAGGTGAGTGCTTGGAACGTAACCTAAGTCTAGTACGAGCGGTATGTTCCTGTAACCTCGCAAAGCAAGGAGTAGGTAAATAAACAAATGTGATACTTTCACACGTAATAATTTAAAATTCATTCGCCGTATATGAAGATACCAAGAGGAGTAAACAAAATTTACATTTTAAGGAACGTACCGAAATGTTTTTTTCTTTTCTTTATATAAGTACTGTTTTAGCACCGAGGCGCTTGTCGGTATTTGTTATTTTGATAAACGCGCTTGTATTTAAAAGCTCGACGTTTGTTAATAATGTTAAATTTTTTTCAAGTTATCTTTTCGTTGCGACTGTTTATGTCACACGAGTTACATGCGGTCGTAACATTTCGATGATCTGCGCGATTTAATTCAAAGTCATGCTGTTTAGAAAATTCATATAATATCGTACGTGAAACATTTCTTCTTTGTTTTTAATTTTGAAATCTTTATTTGTGGAAAATCGACGCGGCTATGATAGAACTAATTATACTTTGTAATTTATGCACTGTGATGCAAAAATATGATAGCATTTACAAAGCATTTTTATATTTGTACATGTACTTCGATCAGAAAGCATTTATATTCATTTTTATTTATATCGCATACATAATCATTACTCTCTCTTATTACGTAAAATATGGAAAAGAAAAGTAGCAGACATTCTACAAAAGTGAGTGACAGTTTTTTTGCAAGTAATGCCATCCATAGATATATATTACAATCATTCATATGTAAAATTCAGATCCATAACGCTTTGTAATGTATAAGTTATTAGACTTATTCCCTATTTTGACTATTCATACAAAGCAAAGTTTCACTTACAATACTATAATTCTGAGTAAATTTTTATTTTCTTTAATTCTTTGATTTTATTATTTTTCATAACAATTTAATAATATAGTTGGCTAAAACATGTTGTATGGACATAGATATGACATCAAGCTACATTAGTGTGATGAACAGAAGCACATTAATTCGTACAAGAAAAATGAGCTCACTTTGTTCCCACAGTATATATACATTCTTTTCTTCCTGTGCTAAGGCAAGCAGTTCCTGATTGCTGGTTCGAAAAAAGATATTGTAGGTTAATCACGCCTCATATTATAAAAAACAACAATGTTTCTCACGCTAAAGCTTTAAGTGAATATGTAGTCTTAAATACCCTAATGAATTTTATTATGAAAGCCTAATTATACCATGCTTCGTATCTCATTGTAAGAAATATATTTTATCACTAAAGTTTTCTTTATTATTTATAATTTATTACCATTTTTTAATATTTTTTGATGGTAATAAAGAATTTACTTTATATTCTATTTTCTACTTTGGTAGTATATTGCATATTATAAATATTTAACATATGTTGCAATGTACTAAAGAAAGAATATGATATCTACATTTCAATTTAGTGATTATTACAATTGTTGAATTCACAAATTTTATAATTAGCAAAGTTTCTCTTGTTCACAGGTAAAATTCTGGAAGGATAAAATATGCAAAGAATATGAAGATATATCTAGCCAAAGTGGCATAATTATTGCTTGATCTTTGAAAGACAGAATTAGGATTTAAATATGCCACACCAATTTGGATTGCCCGCAATGGCACATGGCATGCAGTCTCCTCCATCGCCGACTTCAGTCATGTCGGTGTATCCTCGCTATGGTTCTGGCATGTATAGATCTGATCATCAAGAGCAGAGACTTACTCGCGAAGCAATGGAACGTTACCTACGCGATCGAAGTGACATGGTTATTGTGATTCTGCATGCTAAGGTAGCACAAAAGTCATATGGTAATGAAAAGAGATTTTTCTGTCCTCCGCCATGTATTTATTTATTTGGCGATGGTTGGAGAATGCGACAAGAACAGATGCTTCGTGAAGGTGAAAGCGAACAATCAGCCCAACTTTGTGCTTTCATTGGAATCGGCAATTCTGATCAAGACATGCAGCAACTTGATCTCAATAATGGCAAACAGTATTGTGCAGCAAAAACATTATATATTTCAGATTCAGACAAAAGAAAGCATTTTATGCTCTCTGTAAAAATGTTTTATGGTAGTGGACATGACATTGGTGTATTTCATAGCAAAAGAATAAAAGTAATTTCAAAGCCTTCCAAGAAAAAACAATCCTTAAAAAATGCAGATTTATGTATTGCAAGTGGCACGAAAGTAGCACTTTTTAACCGCTTGAGATCACAGACTGTTAGTACACGTTATCTTCATGTAGAAAATGGTAACTTTCATGCCAGTTCAACACAGTGGGGTGCATTTACCATTCACTTATTAGATGATAATGAAAGTGAGTCTGAAGAGTTTCAAGTACGCGATGGATATGTTCATTATGGTAGTACTGTGAAGTTAGTATGTTCAGTCACAGGTATGGCATTACCACGGTTGGTAATTCGTAAAGTTGATAAGCAAATGGCCAGTCTTGAAGCGGATGATCCTGTATCACAGCTGCATAAATGCGCCTTCTACATGAAAGATACAGATCACATGTATCTTTGTCTTTCTCAAGAGCGTATTATACAGTTTCAAGCAACACCGTGTCCTAAAGAAGCAAACAAAGAAATGATAAATGACGGTGCCTGTTGGACGATAATTAGTACTGATAAAGCAGAATACCAATTTTTTGAAGGTATGGGACCAGTACGATCACCCGTGACACCTGTACCACTTGTTCATAGTCTTCACTTAAATGGTGGTGGAGATGTTGCCATGCTCGAATTAACTGGTGACAATTTTACTCCCAACCTTCAAGTATGGTTTGGAGATGTTGAAGCAGAGACTATGTATAGATGTCAAGAAAGTATGTTATGCGTTGTACCTGATATATCGCTCTTTAGAGGAGAATGGTTGTGGGTACGGCAGCCTACGCAAGTTCCAGTTTCTTTGGTACGAAATGATGGAATTATCTATGCAACTGGTCTGACATTTACTTATACTCCTGAGCCTGGACCACGTCCACATTGCCCTCCTGCGGATGAGATAATGAGAGCTCCACGTGCCATGCACAATCAAGCTAGTATGTCATCGGCAATAGCCGATGTACCATGGAATACACATCAACCTCCACAATCAGGCCTCTGATGTTCTCTAGATAATTATAATATGAACCAAAGTCTACGACATAGTGATACAAATGATGTTCCACTTGCATCTGTTGACAATATTGAAGGTACTAGTGGTAGCATCTACATTATGAAAATGTTATCAGTGGAAGTCAATAGTACTGCACGAAATTTAGACAGTATAAAAACGTAACATTTAGCTCACCCTGTGAAAGGTGTGCAAAATATGTACAATACCGTGCATTATTTACATAGATTAATATATGGACATAAGTTGTTGATAAAAATTTACAGAGATAATAATTTATAGCAATCTTAGATGTAAGGATTTGCATTATAAAAATGTGAATAAATAATGAGGTATGCAATAAGATGACAGGTTGACGGGTTTTAAACGAATGATGCTCATAGGTATGCTATTCAGATATAATGGTGTAACTATATTACACGTATGAGAATCACAATTTCAAAATGCATATGTATAAAGATATGCAATGTAATCTATATAATTGCATATCGATAAGAAAGGAATGGTTGTGCATTTAACAGTGATTTATTCACTTTTAAAAGATCTTTATAACTACTGTTATTAAAAAGATATAGTTTCACATAAAAATTTTATGTGCGGGATAAGAAATAATACAATGTGCAATGTGTCTAAAAATGAGCATAAATAAATATTTTGCACATTTATAGATTCATACAAGAACTAAATCATAAAGAAATTTTATTATTTATTAAGATGTCCATTAAATATTGAAGCTTTGAGTGAATGTATGCGCATTGTGTGTGAATCAGTACTGATCAAGGAGATCAGAGATTATCTTGTCAATAGAAACTATATATTCCTTTTCTGTATTAAAATGACATCTGGTACATTTTCTTTACAAAATACAAATCTTTTTTAAGTAATGTCATATTATGTATATATTAATAATATTATTGACATAGATTTATTTTAATACTTACAATTACGATACATATATTGTACAAATTTATGTTGCTTGAATCTAAATATTTGTATGAATTGAAAATGACTCAAGATTTATGCTAAATATACACACATATAAATATATATGTGTATATGTATACAAATCAATTTTTTTTATTTTAACGGCACATTTCTTGCACTTACTAATTTTATTGGTCTTTTTGCAACATACATTGTATTTCAATGTATTGATTATATATCCCAAAACAATAAGAACATGGTTTCTAAAATCAACAAAAAACTACTGTTGACTACAATTAGGAACTCCTCAAATGTACATTTAACTTTAATAGTATTTTTTCTAAAGAGAAAGAGAGCAAGCATGAGATTTAAAAACTTAATTACTTATAAAGATCTATACATATGAGTTTTTGTCACTATGTGTTTTAGAATAAATTGACATAATTTACATTATATAATTCCTACTTCATGTTCCAGAATGTTTCCTAATCCTAAATATTATGACAAGAACATGAACATTTTTTTATTATTTCTTAAATCAAACAAAGAAATTTTGAAATTAGGATAAACTACAGTATTCTAACTTATGTTTTCTACATAATGAATTTCCTGACTGCTGAGATGGTGTAATCAGAGGAATATAAAATCAGCAATATAAATAATACACAAAAATAGAGTGTACGCAGTTAAAATCTTTTTTTTTGTGATAAAATTATTGCAGAAGTGAGTGTATTTTAATAAATAAGTCGTTGAAACAAAAATGTAATCGTATAATAGTAGTTACTGATAATATTTATGGCTACTAATATGTACTGAGACTAATGGAGGCACTAATTCATTTTCATACTTGTAAATACATGTATCACAGTGATTTATTTCTCATATTTCGTTTAAATTATTTATGAAAATATGCAATGCCTTATACTTACATGTACGCCGTTTTACGTTTTCTAAATACAGAAAAGTTCGTGGATTAATTCACGATTATTATACGAATACAAGTATATTTTAAATTTTAAATGCATATCCAGAAGATTGTACTTAAACAAATTTCATAAATATAAAGTTAATTCGTTACCTTTAAATCTAGCTTGAATTAATTTGGTTCATTAAGCTTACAGAGTTATATTTTTTAAAGGATACTCGAACGTAGTCGTCTCCAGGAGGAAATGAGATAACATCGTCTTAAGAATGTCTTCCTGAAGAGATCTATTGTGAAGGGGAAACGCGTATATGTTCCATGGGAACTTACCCACGATTAACGTTTGTATCGCATAACTGAAGAACATGATTATCTTTATTATTCACAATTATAAATGTGGATTAATAATAATTATATTCTTAAATATCATTGGACGGATACAAGTTTAGGTTTTTGTTCTAATTCATGAGTCAATAAGACATTATTAAATAAACATGTTTAAAAATCATTTCGCAATACTTTCATATCCGTAACTTAGCTAAAACAACGTTTATTAATTTATTGTCATCTTTTACCGTTTTACGCATTATTTAAATAACAAAAAAGATGTTAGTTATATCAAAACAATAATATATACTTGAGCACAAAGTCCTTCAATTATATTTACTATAGAGCAAAGTGATATTTTACAAAATTATATGAAAGTCTTATGTGTAAATAAATCATATACAATGCTTTTAGCTAATTGTTTTGTATACACACGAACTACTGTCCCCTTAATATCATCAATTATACCGCTAATTGTAGATCGATCGGTAAGTATGACAAAAATAAATCTGCCTTTTAATTAGTTTTGTTAGTGTTACACAAATGTAAAACTTTCAATGTAACACAAATTAACTAGAAGTGATTTGTCGAGATTAAAAAATGATCTATGTTCTTGAAGAAATAAATACTGTAATTAAACAATTGCAAGTATTAAAATTCAATGATATCAATTTAGAAAATATAATAATAAAAAATACACATGGGATAAAAATGAGTATGCTTCCTTCATAGTAAAGCAATATCATTTTACGCTATTATATAATATGTGAACAGTCACGATACCGTATCTTCATACCGTGGAATTACGTTTGCGCTAAAATTACTTACATTTTGCTTTACATGATAAATCTCTAATAAAAAATATTTACTCTTGTTTAATTCTATATTGTTACTTATCACTTACATTCAAGAAGTAGAAAAATTCATGAAATATTTTATAATCACTTTGGAGGACATATAGCCATAAGTCTATTTCATTCTTATTGTACGTTGCTTATTCATACTTGTGAGCATTAATGAAATATATGACGTTAACAGATCATCCATTTTATAACCAAGTGAAGTTTCACATAACAATTTAGAACCTCGGACTAAATTTCCTATTGTCATATGGAAATATGTATTACCAGATGACCAATTTGAGATTCTAGTGAACGGATGTGTTACTAATATATCCTAAAAAATGTACCAGCAATTAGAGCCAAATTACGTTTACATTAATATGTAATGTGAGAAGCCCATATTCAATTACCTTTGTTTGAGGATGTATAACGCTTACTCCATGTTTATTAATTGCAATTAAAAGTAATTCTGGATAATTTGGTTCTGTACTTTGCTTCACTTCAAAGAACGCGGAACCAAACGTCGGCCACCGATAGACAATTTTCAAAAACGTTATTTTAGCATCCTCTGGACTCATTCCTGTACATGTAATAATATTTTTATAATATAAGAATATTCATGTATGTCAACAAATTATATATTATTTATAATAATAGCTTACCAGCATCTTGATTATATGCAGCTATTATAGATCTTTTCCAGTCATTAGAACTTTGTATTTTTACTAAATCACTTGGTATAAGTTCTCTTAACATTTGTCTGTATAAAATGAAGTGTTTTTTTTGGGAGGGGGGTAATAATTATTAATTATTACCATTAAAAATATAGTCAATAACGTGCACAATCTATGCGCGTAAATTCTGTATAATACTTACGGAATGGCCTGGAGTTCTTGCTTACTTTCTCCAAATCTTACTCTGTATACCAATGCTGCTAATCTTGAAGCTTCTTCTTTAGTACATTTATGATATCCTATAAATTAAAAAATGGACAATGACAGAGAACAAGTCGTAATATTGCAAACATTTGTAATTCCAATAAATGATCAAGGGTATTCAATATTTAATATGTTATAATACCTCTTAGCAACTTTGGAAGCTCTTGATGAAAATGAAAGATAAGATCAGCATTTCTGTCTTTACCAGGAACTGTATTTGTCCACAATTTTTTCATAAAGAATACTTGATACGTAAACTGGGGCGGAACACCTACAATATATAATATTATAACGTCGAATAGACTATTATTTTAAATAGGAAGAAATGTGCTACTTACCATCTCGCGATGGTCTAGCTTTTCTGATCCAATCCGTTAAATGTCGTACAAAATCGAAAAAGAAATCTCCTTCTGGTACAGAGATGACTTTATCCGCAATTTTGACAAACAAACTAAAACCTTCCGCCGAACGTAAATTAAGCCTTTGTGCAATATTTTGACAAAAGTCTTTCGCTCTTGTAGATGAATCCACCTCGAACGCCTACATACAATAAACAATGTTGTTTTATGAAGATCGAAAAATTAATCGTGTGTGTGCGTATAAATATTATATTATGTGCGTGCTTACTTCATCGGTATCATCTGGGAAATATACTTTATGAAATATCTGTGTTGTTTTGTGCTGAATGGCCTCTACTTCCACTTGATGTGGAGGATACTTTCGTTGACCATTACGCAAAGTTTTTTGAAGCCTTTGCAAAGAGTCTTGAGATATTGAATGCCGCCTCGTACGTAAGAATAATGTCAATTCCTGTAATTAAAAATGTATAAATATAAATAAATAAAAATGTCTAAAGTATTAAAATGCATTTTCATTTTCAACATTTAAGTTATACCTTAAGAAGACTTTGACTACAAGTAAAAAGTCCAGTGGCAAGCCACATTAATTCCCATCCCCGCTCTTCACTCAGTCTATTGCAGTTATCTGTTAATTGTTTCATTATTTGACAATAAATTTCATCTCTTAAAATTTCATTTTTCAAAGGACCATCAAAAATAAGATCTGTATATTCATTGCCAACTCGAGGTCTTTTTGTTGGTAGATCACCCATATATTTCAAAATAGCATTGAAAGCAAAACATGCTTCCTCTGCCAATTCTTCTTTAGATACTAATTTCTTTAAAAGCGGTTGCTTTATCGGCTCTCTTGAATGATGCCATAATTCATCTGTATGACCTCTTCTTGCTGTTGTTAGAGTCAAAGCCCTCGACATTGTTCTTTTTGGTGGTGTTCTAAAAATAAGATATGCGTAGAATATTAATATCTTTTTATCTAACACATTTTCTATTTCTCATAGTACAATGCACGCACCGGAAATGATCGATAGCGTATTCCATTAGAGTATGAGGTTTATCTCGAGATTCAACTCCATTTATTTGTTGAGGATACAACCTACGACCATTTTCAGTACTCTCCACACTAAATAAAGCCTGCAAGATTAAATATTTAATGTTTATTTTTTTGTATAAATTTACACATATACTTATCGATATTATTATTTATGGAGAAAAGAATAATTACCAATATATCATTTGGTGGCTTTGTAAGAGATGGTAATACATAGACAGTTTCCACGGGAAAGTCACCTTTCTCGGCGGTTCTTTCACACGATCCGACACACCATGCCGAATTAAGGACACTCTCGCCAGTATTATCATCTTCCAAGATAATAAGATCTCCTTTTTGGAAATTCAAGAAAGACGATCCATCACCGGGTGCTTTATAATCTTGGACAGCTATGACATACTTGCTACGTTTTTTCAAGCCTTCTAGAAAGTACACAACCAAATCACGAATATCTTCCGCGTTTGGACTCTGGAATGTAAATTCTTCTCCTCGCACCGTCGACAAACTGAATGTCTGTGTAAACATTTTGTTCGTTCTAAAAAAAAAAACAGTAACATAAGTATCAAACTTTTTTATAAATCAATCATTAGATATGGTCCTACACATACTTTTGACTAGATACGGTGGTAATTTCAGGGAAGGACAACTCCAGAAGCACTTGTTCCTGGTCATCGACAACATAAACTCCGGTCCAGTTGACAGCTATAATTACGTCATTCTTAGGTAGATTTGGACCAGAATTTCTATAAGCTTCATAGAAGCGAGAAAAAAGTAAAGGCCACTTAAACTTTGCATAGCCTACTATATCCTCCTTAACGCGTAAGACAGGTACCTTCTCTTTTAAATAATAACTCTGTAAATATGGAAAAATCTCTGTAATTTGAATTTTCATTAATAGTAATTTTCTATTTAAAACTGATACTTTACCTTTTTATATGCTTGCAGAACAAGATGTCCCCATCTATCAATGGCCTTATCTACACCGGTTAAGCAATAATCTGGTATGTAATTAGGTAATAAAGTATATAATCTGTCCATATTCATGTCAGTATGATATTCTATATAATATTGTTGAGCTGCGATCATTGCCAAATCTTCTTCCTTGTCACAGCGATATTCTCCGAATTTAACGCCTCTAACAACTTGTTGATATATCAAATTTGTAGCTACTTGATCTTCCGTCGGCTCATGCCAGGGAGCAAAGATTTCTTTCCGGAAAAACAATCTCCACGGTGCGTTTCGTTCCTGCGCACCTTGTTCCTTGGCATATTGTTCACACTGGGAAATAGCATCCATTACATGATCTCCACCACTACCAAGCGATGAAACCTTATCAAATAACGCGATATAAAGAGAAAATCCGAATTGATCCCTTAATGAGATTTTATCCGATAATTGATTGCACAATTCCCTAGCGGTAGTTGCCGAGTCGGCAAGAAGAGTTTTAGTGTTTCCATCCATGAATGTGATGGGAAGCATAATTGGTTTCTTAGACTTTGTTGCCTGAAGTTCTAACCAACTTGGAGGCTGATTTCGGGTACCATTATTAAATGTTCTTTTGAGACGATCTTCGCAGTACGGTGCATAACCGGGTGGCCCTTCTCTTATAAAAGCACGAAGATAATTAACAAATTTCTCAGACGGAGCGAAACATCCTACGCAGAGGGACAATAAAATCCAGCCACGAGCATGCGATGATTTTGAAGGATTATTGGTCAACTGTTTACATATCTGACAATAAATTTCGTCTCTTAATTCTGCTCGAAGTATTCCATGACCAATAATAAAATGTAGTTTCTCTAGGTTCGAGGTTGGTCTTGCTTCCAGCCAGGATTGATAACTGTCTGCTGTATATTCATCTTCTTGTAACCTTCTTCTAACGTCTTCCCCTAACTTGTTCTTTCTTTTTAAAGTTAAAGAAACTAATTTGTGTCTGATAGATCGTGGCTTCTGCTTTAAGAAAGATTCCTGTAGAGAATTAAATTTTTTAGCTGTTGTACAAAATAGATATTGTCTTAAACTGACTAAGTGAATAACTTGTACATACTGGATCCATGCCCATCATTTGTGCTTCCTGAAATTCTTTGCTTCTAATGAAATTACGTCCAAGTGTCGCTGTTACTTTTGACATTACAGATGTTGTGTCTCTGTCCATTGTATGAAAACGTGGTTCTGGGAGATCACCGGTAAAACGAAGTATAGTAATCCATAAAGCTTGAGCAGCCTAGATAAAAATAACAATAAAATTGCTAGAAATTAAAATTGACTTTATATTAAATATTTTTAAAGAAACTTGCAAGTTGTACTGACTAGTTGATCTCCTTGCGTATGTAGAGGCAATAATGGATGTTTCAATGGCTTCCTGGAGTATTGATGCGTAATATTACCCTGGAAGTATGTAGCTGCAAACTTTTGAAACTTAAATTCAGACAGGTCTTCTTCATCTTCCGAGGCAGTTTGAACTGGACTAATGATTTCTTGCTGATCAGCTTTAGGAGCTGGGAGATCCTATAATTATGAATAAAATAATTTTTATATGTTACATGTATCGTAATATATGTTTGACATTAATAAAATATTTGATAACTGACATTAAAAACAGACGTTTCTCTAGCTGGTGTTGGAGCTTCGCTACTTGAATCAGGTAAGAAATCGAACATTGCTTCAACTAATTTGCTATCGTCAACTGGCTCATCTTGTTTTTTAGCAGCATCATTGATAAGATTTTTCTTGATTTCCATCCTGCGTCTATCTTCGAGTTCCATTTCTATCTCTTTTCGTTCCAATTCTTGCATTCGTTCCTGCAGAATTATTTACATATATAACATTGTCTAATTAAAATTTTAATTAAACTTATATGAACTGCATTAAAGTTTGTTTGTATACCCTATAATTTTGTTCCGCGATTTCTTTAGCTCGTTTGTTTCCTTGATCCTTGAGCTCGCGTTCTTCCTTCTTTCGAAGCCTCAAAGCTTCGATATGTAATCTGTACTCATATTTAATTTTCTTGTATCGTCTTTGTGCTATTAATCGCCTCACGTGTGCTTGAATTTTTACAATAGCCCATAATTTTTTGCGATACATCTTTCGTACCAAGTGGCCTCTGGCCCGTGCTTGAAGAGCAACTATATGTCCCCGTAAGTGTCTAAATCTATGGGATAATACTCGTGATCTTATAAGAGCTTGTAATCTCATATAGCCACTTCTCATGCGTTTGTAACGCTGCCGTTGAGCGTAGCCTCTCCAATACTTTTGTACAATCATTGCAGCTGCTCGCATACGTATAAATCTTCTCCTGTAAACCCATCCACGTATATTTCGTTGTAATATCAAAATTTTTCGCGTTAAAACACGGTCACGTTCTTGCTCTAAAAATAAATCGTGCGCATCCTTCAAGAATACTTTAGTGTGTCCTAATTGATAATCCGATCTTCCTAGAACTATGTGACAAATTTTTGAAGTAGCAGCTCGACAATCGACCTATAACAATAGTTGATTAGTAAATAGAATTTCTTGATTTTGGAAGGACAAAGAAACTATTTTAATGACATACTTTGTGTGCAGGAGGTACACCAGGTATCAGGAATCTATATCTTTCAACAAATTCATGGAAAGAATGCCTAATCGGATAACCAGCTCTACGTATTCTTATTGTCTCCATCATTCCAGAGTACCTTAATTGTCGGCAACATAATCCTCTATCGAACATCTAAAAGAATATCAAATAGTTATTATTATATAACGTGTAGTTGTTATAGTACATTATCTCAAAGACTCACCATAGGTTTTTTATATTCGTTAGGTTTGATACATCTTATAAAGAAAGGCTGACAACTGCATAATGTCTTCATGAGAGAATCTAACGATTTTTTAAACTGAGTTGACAGAGTCGGCGCTCTTTTTCTAGTTTCCGAACCCATGCCGATGTCTTCCACAAAACAAGTTTGCAAAAACTTATTTGATGATATATGAATAAGCTGTAATAAATCAGCACTGAAGGTGTCCCTATTTTTTTCTAAGAAACTTCTGGTGTCGTAGAAAACGACACCTGCAAAGTGATTTAATCCAAAGGAGGTATTAATATCCGACTTCGGCTTTAAATAATTTCTATGTGTTCCATGAGTCTTATGAATCTTGGCCAACATCGTTTGATCTGTTCCCTGAAAACGTGCACGTAGCGTTATACTATAAAAAATAATTAAATAATAAACAGGTAAGGGTATACAGACAAAGTACATACTTTTGGAAACTTTGATTCTTCATCAATGAGTGCCATAATGTTCAATTGTTTAATAGCTATTAAATCTAAAGCATCTTGATTATCCACGAATTCTATATGCTGCCAATTGATACCCTCGTGATTATATTCTTCTTGTTCCAGCTTAAAGATATGTTGTACAAAGAACTGCTGAAGATTTTCATTCGCATAATTAATGCAAAATTGCTCGAAGCTGTTATGATTAAAATTCTCGAAACCAAATATATCAAGCACACCGATGGCACTACGAGAGGTATTCTTCGGTCTGTAAATAGCTTCGTTTATTTTTTTGACGATATGTACAAATAATCGTCCGTATATTCCTTTAACGAAAGCATCTCTTATGTCGACCGATTGTTCCCTCGACAACGTTGAAACCTGTTTGAAAGTTAGACGTATTCAATGATCTATTTCCTAATAGTATAAAAAAATTAATTACCGGCAATGATCTAAATTAATCTGATACTTACTACAGTCTCACCACTCGCAAATATCGTTTTCCGCGTAAGAGCATCTATCAAGGATTGTACTGGAACACCCAATAAATGTGCTACTCTTTGAACGTTCGTCTGATCAGGTATTTCCGTTGCATCCAAATTATCTACAAGTACATCACACATAAATAATTAGAAAAAATGTTAAATGCTAGAATTTTTATATTTTACTGATACCAAATTCATACCTACGACTGTAGCTCTGTACTTTATGTTTCCCATATGTAACAAAGCTGCAAGGAGTTTTAAAACCTCCCATATTTCTGGATCGGTGAATAATAATACTTTCATAGCCGATCGTATATCAGCAAATTCGGCAGCATCATCTCTCCCCTCGCACGTTATACTACCGCCCTAAACATTCCAATTGAAATATTTTTTTAATTTTATACCATAGTTTGTATAATATAATTGAAATTATAGATACGTATATACGACATACGAATAATCCTTTGTATAAAAGATTTTTACTTACTCCCGTTAAATACCTGTACGAAGAGGCATCCTCTAATTCTAACTTTAGCTTTTCCTCTTTCGAAAGACCAGCCAACATACAATAGAAGACATGATAATTTCTTTCGTCCAAGCTTTGAGACACGATACGCGATTTTTCCAAAAGATACTGTTCTATTTTGGCACCTTCTATAACACCGTGCTCGTTAAAATGAATGTCTATGTATTTACCGAAACGAGAGGAGTTGTCGTTTCTCACAGTCTTGGCGTTACCGAAAGCTAGAACAAAAACGAAATATTTACTACATAATACGTATTTTTATTTTCAATTCGCTTCTAATAGAATTTACATATCGTTATTCACATTACCTTCCAATATAGGATTCGCTTCTAAAATCTGTTGCTCTATCCAAGAATGTTTGCCACTTATCGCTGCTAAATATTGTAAAATTAATTTCGTACTCTCAGTCTTTCCCGCCCCGCTCTCACCACTGTAATATCGTAATTTTCCATTCACGATTAGTGCGAACATTATTACAAGGTAAATCCGACGGAAAGTGAGTAATAAATAAACTTAAGTGTTACCTAATTACTATACACTGATCTTGACCATATCTATTCATGTGTGCATAACTATTATCGCCAATGGCAAATATATGTGGCGGCAGTTCTCCGATTTTACGATCCTTGTACAACTTTATTTGCTCCGCAGTGTAAATTGGCAGTATCTGGTACGGGTTGACGGCAACCAGTATGGAGCCTGTGTAAGTCTGAAATAGAATTTTTTTTTTTTAAGTAGGTTGCCGCAGGTAAATTAATTTATGTACGCTGCGACTAAGTTAATTATACGACAATAAGTAGACAGGCTATAGAAGAAATGAGGTACTTACATAAATGAGATTCTCATTGTAACGTATTAACAAGTTCCTCAAAATGCCAGCTTCATGGAGGTCTCCTAAACTGATCATATCTTCTACACCTTGCACAGACGTAGCGTGCATGGCTTTTATTCGTCTCTCCGGTGTCAGCCATTGTTCCTATAAAAATCCAATTTTGTAGAATAGGATCGCGAAATTTTTCTTTCTTATCGTAAAAGAGACGACGAGACACGCGAATCAAATTGAATCCGTACTTACTTTATTATCGTCGTCCTTGACCTGGATTCTTCTACCTTCCGCTGAAATCACGCGTGCTCCGATCGCAACGTCAAACTCTCTTCCCGAAATTGGTTCGATCCATATGTAATCCCCCTAGAGATAGATCGTACTTTAATTATATGTTAAATAATTATATATTACTTACGGCAAACGCGTAATATACGCCGATTAACATAGAACGAACTTCGGAATGTTAATACACGGTTAACTTGAAAATGCATACGTGCACACGATTGTCCATTCTCCTGCGTATACATGTAAGTATAAATCTACGATAGCCAGAACTAATTCGCTTCTTCGCGAGCACGTAATCCCGGGAATCATAACGATACGCGTCGTTATAGTAGAAAAATAATTACCGCAATCGCATCGCGATGCGGTGAACACGGCTACTTATCTTCTGTTAGTTCTAATTCGAACAATTACAAACTAAGAATTATCATTGCTGCTAGCTACTAGAGGAGAGTGGATTGTTTTGTGCAAACCACGTCGATAACGCTTATCGTTACGACGATCTCTCGCTTTAGGAATATGCGTGACTCGTGGCGTATGACAAAATATTCGAATCGTCTTCTTATATCTTTTTTTTATCGAAACATTTAGAGGCACTTTGAAATTAATTACTATGTAATAGATGGACTCGCGATAAAAAGAAAAAATAATAAAATCAAGAAAACTTGTCAACGTCGAATCGCGTAAACACGAAGTACGATTTATCAGATGTAATTGCTATAATTCGAACTTAATAGCTGGTTCTAGTATACGTCTCGCAACGGTAATAAACCGTTTTTGCTTTAGCTAATATAAAATTGTTCGATAACCGCAGTAACGGACGAATTTTATCGCTTAATTAGTTAGAATACGTTGAACGGTTGTGTTAAACGATGTCCTCCGTGATAACGCCATAGAATCCATGGATCTACGAGCGATTATGCTCAGCGATCGTCTATGCTTCCCGGTTGTTCACCTCATCGGAAGAGCTCTTCCGCTCATCGGTTTGAAATAAAAGCCAATTCGATTGAACCCTCCTCATCGATGTGAAATTTTATTCTCATGGTATGCGTACGTATGTATGTACATAAATTCTCGTTGTATAATCAGTAGATTGGATGGATCATTTAACGTGAGAATGATGTGCGTGGCTAACAAACATTTTTTATTTTATGCTTACCTTGAAGCTTTCGCGACTGTATTGTATACTCATATCTTTAGCGTTCGTATTACCGTTACTTTAAGTGAGCAAATATCAGAAAGCCGAAGAACATGGAAGATATCGAGAAATTCTTACAAAGTAAAATTAACTCAACGTAATAAAGTAATAATATAATAACCAAGAATGAAATATAATAACGTGCTTCAAAGGAAAGGAAAATAAATTGTTTACGATAATTAACCATCGGCTTTGGTAACGACATAATACAGTTAACGTGTTCTCGAAGTGAAATTTATAAAATTATTAAAAAATTTATAAAATATTATGAAACAGTGCTATATGAAAATTGTTTGATATAAACATCGTATTAAAAGAGGACCGTGTTTTCAACGTACCGTACCGATAACGAAAGTGTTGACGAAAAGAAATATACGGAATTTATATAGTCATCGAACGATCCAAAAAAAAAAGATAACAGATCGTTTCTCTTCTCGTTATTTGCTCACCGTCATTATTCGAAAAACGAAGGGAAAATGAGGAAAAACATAATGTTCAAAGGTACAAATCAAACGCACGTCCGGCGAACGATTCCTGTACCGTTACACGACAGCTAGATCGCTCGTGCAAAATACCAAGGTGTTGTATACAGGGCATTCGCGCGGTAATAAAGGACCGTTAACTATGCCTAATTAACCGAACGCTCGTCTCGATGCTTTTTTATGTTGCAGAAAGAAGAAACTGAGATTGGAATCGCAAGTTTGGGCCGAAAGATAATTTCTATACCAGCAACGAGATTTATTTAAGTACATACGTATAAAAAAAGCGATATTGCAGTACACCTCGTAGTCTAATCACCCTAATCGACCAGTCGCTAATAAATTCACGTTTCACGGTACTTCGACAACTCGCGTTTTATTTATTTAGTCGTTTTCGTCCCCGTTCGTTGCTCCAGATTCCGTCACTTATTACAGCGAAAGTACAATATACCCGCATGAAAAATAAAAGAGTATATTGCGACATTGTAAAGAACGATTTAGCAACTCTTTTCTTTTCTCGTCGAGAAACCGGCGTGTAATGTTTAAAAAGCGTTAGACGCGATCAGATTCGGCGGAAGGTACTTTACCGAGCATATTAATACGCGAATTTATAAATACGCACGCTTATATTATAGATAATTAGCGTGCACGCGCCTTATACGAAGCAGGATACGATAATTGCAACATTTCACTCGATCGCAACAACTCTTTTTTTACTTTCCATAGAAATTCTATCGACGTAATCTCGAACGTCATGCGTGATCACCGATAGTATAGAAACTCGATCGTTGTAATTAGAAATGATACCTTTTACTATTAATAATTACATCATATAGACATATTGATTAACAATTATATCGTATAGACATATGCGAGCATAAATATAACGTCTATGTTAATAATATGTATAATTAACTTCCTTCTTTGTCCTTTATTATTAAATATATCGATTATATAAAAACGCGTCTATTGCTTTCCTGATTTTTAAGCGAATCCAATCACAAAAAATAAGTTTCTATAAATAATAAAAAATTTCCAAATAAACTCGTTCGTGACAGAGGCCTACTGACCGTCTTGATCTAGAAAGACGATGAAAGCGGTAAAGTAACGCATCACTGAGAGATCAGTTTGAATGCGCTCGCGGCACGAGCCACGATCGATAGGATCGATCGAGCTGAACTAGAGTACAACCGATATTATTTCCTTCTATCGATGTCCGAACTGATTGAAATTTTTATAGCCTTACTCGAATTAAAAAAAAA
>JAIFRP010000003.1:42667-57724 GCA_032403825.1 Odynerus spinipes | reverse complement strand
TATCAGCCCACGACCACCGAGTTTCACCATGAACTTCGAGCAGGGAACGTGTACAGAGGAGTCGCAGTCATTGACTTTGAAAATATCTAGCGAGCGGTCAGTGGCGCAGCAGTACCGTGTGCAGGAGACTTTAACGGGCGATCAAACAACGACGCGTAACCGGGAAGATCCGTTCCAACGAAATTTCGATTCTACCTAACGACATCAAGCTCAAATTTATTTATTACGGTGTATCATTCCCTCGATCGTACTTTATCATCTTCGATTCTCGCGAGACTCTTAACCGGAGTCATCGTTAATCGTACGAAATTATGTATTTCGTATGTATGTACTTGCGTCACGGCAGCCGCCATTGCGATCGACTTGTGGTCGAGAAGAAATTCTAGACTTCAGAACGGAGGGGAAAAAATGATAAACACGTCAATGATACACGTGTTATGTATGTATGGATGTGTGTGTGTATGTATATATACGTCGCGAAGTTATGATTCGATATAGTAGATGTAAGATGAATGATTTTACATTTTATCGTATTGATGACTCCTTCGGTACTAGAATTAATACCGAATAAAAAGATAATAAATTCCTACGGAAAACACCTTTACCATTCCAACAATCATAAAACAAGAAACTTAAAACGCATCATTTTTAATAATAAAAACAAACCGGAAACGTCGCGCGTTTTTAAATTAATAACTAAAATTATCGACCGAAGGTAAACGTTCCAACGAAATCGCCAAATTTTTCTCATTTATCGCCTATTATTATTAATCGGTGAATGACGTCAGGCAAAAGAAAAGAAAATTGCGATAATCGAGGTAAAGACGCGCCAAGTGATGCGTTTCACATTCCGACGACTTTTATCTCTACGTATTGTTACGCTTATCTCTCCTACGTTCTGTATTAACACCGTTACACACATACACGCGCATATACATGTATATACGTACATATACGCGACACCCGGTAATCTGTCACAGTTGCCCAATAGATTTTAATGGAAACGTCAATTATCGCGTTCGATCGTTCCGAAAAGATTTATAGGCGGTGAAGCTTCCGGTAAATCTTTCTCATCGGAAGGAAGGAAACGTGGAATCGTTGTTAACAGTACGTGCGTCATAACGACCTTAACCTACAATTGATCGATGATAAAGATTACGGATTTTCTCTCTTCAGGAATTTGTCTCTTTTCACTGCACGCACGGTACGTATGTGTATGTGTGTGTGTGTGTGTGTGTGTGTGTGTCGTATGGTTATATATACACATATATATATAATATAGGAAAGTTTTGTGATGACACATCTACGATCTTGCAAGTTATGCATTTACGATTGGCTCTCATTCGCCGTAGATGATGTAGCACGCAAATAAAAAGAAAAAGTTAAAGATAGAAATAGAAAGACTCATCATACCGCCATAGATCCTCGTTCGATTCCTCTTTCGAAGACGCGTTAGCACGAGAGAACTAAGGTGCGTGACGATACCACGTATCAATTAACACCGAAGTCACACACGTGCGATAGAGATACAGGATGATCGATGATCGATATCCTTTCAAGGAAAAAAAAAGTTACTTTCACGACTCGCGATATTTCATAGGAGTAAATTTGTTCGAAATTTTCGAATCTTCCGGTTCGCTCGACGAACGTGGCCAGTTCTTTCCTCCTACATACGTGGCGGTGAAGTGTACGAAGAGGTGAGAAAGAAAGAGAGAGAGAGAAAGAGATAGAGAAAAAAAGAAAGAAAGAGAAAGAGATATGTGTATGTTATATATATATATACGTAGAGAGACTCGTGGTAACGCGACTAGTATATTTTATATATACCACGTAAGTTAATTACCTTGCGCGAGTAACGATAAGCACGACGAAAGCGGGCCTCTGCTAAACTTCACCGGCGCGCTCCATTAAGCTGCACTACACTGCACTTGCGGCCCGGCGCGAAGCTCACTTTTCATGTCCGAAAGGAGCGTGGATCGGTAGAACACTGGCTGTAATGCGCGCGAGGACGGCTCGCTTTTCTTTTGTTTTTTCTTCTTTTCCCCGCACGCGTACGTATAATGATAACGGACACAGCGATAATGAATTTGGATGGAAAGGAAATTCCGTGAGAGCAAATGGATCACGTGGGAAAAGAAAGGAGGGAAAGATAACAAAAATATAAGAAAAAGGTCGCAGGTGTACGAAGTTATACGTTTTACGAACGTAAAATCGACACGACGATGACGGCGACAGCCGTGGCTCGTTCCGGGGGATGGGCCACGGTGCTTCTGACCGGCACGTTAGTTAACGCGATCACTCTCGGCTACCTTCGGCAGAGTTCGGGCGTAGCCAGGTGGAAGCCGGATTACGGAGGAGGTGGAAAAGTTACCAGGCGGCGGTATGAATTGGACGTCAAGAAATGTGTACATGTATATAGTATACTTTCTTACGACCTACGGTATGCGTTCTCTCTCTACGAAGGGTCGGTCGTTCGCGGGTCCATTCCCTCCGAAAAACCATTGGTACCGTATTTTAAATTTTCGCGCGCTCTAAAAAAAGACTACGATAATCGGAAAAACAACTTTCGCATATTTTCACGTCAAATTAGGTCATTCTTTTTGTACAAATTTTCTTTTTTTATGTTTATGCTGCGTGTTGTCATGGACATCGGACGTAAACTTCCAAAATTTCGAAAGATCGGTGCAAATTTTAACGAATGCTGGGGCTTCAAGTACTCGTCCATCATTGGGATTAGGATGCACTACTCGTTTTTCTTTTATAATAAGCCGTACTGCCGCTCGTTTAAACTCTTTCCCACGATAGTATAATGTAACTGAAACTTTTCTTTTACCTCGATCGGTACGCGAATGAAAAACAATGTGTTGTTTACGTTGAAAATATATTTGTCCGTTCGTGTAACTTGGTTCTGGCAACCGATTCGTATCTACTACGTGATTCGATGTACAACACATTTTTTCTACAGTTACCTATTTTATAATATACAATAATTATTTTACCGTGAATTATTATTATTATTATTATTATTATATTTAACATCTGTTTAATATAATACGATACACCTATATATGTAACAAGAACGATTTTGTGTTGGGTTGACACAATTTTGTTGGTACGGTAGGCACCCTTATAACGCGGAAATTTTTTTTTAATCTGGTTATACAGGGATCTACTATAATCATCATTTTATAACCAATTTAACTCTAATCAAATACTTTACCTGCATTGTAACAATAAATAGATTTTGTACACCTAAATGTATGTACAAATATAATAATTACAAAGAAATTGTAGTAAAATTTTATATACGATTCTTTTAAACATCGCGTGTATTATAATAAAATGATCACACGAGTCAAGTAATAGCATATTCTTATAATAAGAAGTACACATGTTATTTCAATAGCATATATTCTTTGTTAACATACAAAATATTAATGATAGCATGTAAAGATACTATAAATGACCCCAACAAAACGAGTATGATCATATTTTTGAATGTAGTGTAATTAAACTGTAAAATACAATCGTATTAGCAAAATATTAAAAATGCACAAAATATGATAAAATTTTTAATATTTCATTATAACAGAGTAACGTTATACTTTTCGTTGTAACCAGTCATACTTTAATTTCAATATGAAAGTCTATAGTCCATGTGTCATAACTCATAATACAAGGCAACTACTACTTTTACATTTGGATATAAGACAAGCATATAGGTAACTTATAAATAACCACTAGCAGGGAAACTTTTATATTCGATATAATGCAATAATAGAACAATTTACTTAATGTCAATGTAAACAACCAATATGATACTTGACATATTTTTTATCATTACAATTTCTGCATCACAATTTATGACGATTAGTTTTATGGAAGCACAAGACTACTATTGTATCTACAATTTTAATTTTTAAAATCTAGAATGAGTTTTGGAAGGACACAATGACCAATTAAATTGGATTTCTCATATAAAAGGAAGAACAAATTTATCTTAACTTTTTCTTCCATGTTGAAATAAGTAGATTTATGACTACAAGATGAAAAGATAAAGAAAGGCAGACATGGCCAGAAAAGGAGGTAGCCAAAAGTCCGTTTAACAAAATAATCAAGTTGACAAGAATTGGCAATAAATTCTTAAGGAAATCATTACTTATTTAAATACACATTGCAAAATAAATGATTCCAATATAACTTCTTTTTGAAAACTTTTAAATTATTTTTCTCCCATCTTTCATATTTGTTTGAATGTTGTGGTTTGTAGTTATTATTTTTCTGCAAGAATCTATTCCTTTTAACAAATATTTTAATAATTCTTTAATTTCTTATATTTTGCATCCCACTTTAATACGTGTAAGTTATTTGATAATGACATTATTGTTTAACATATTCCTGCTTTATATATGTATAATAAGAATAATATAACAGTAATATATAGCCATAAGTCACAAAATTAATATAGAAAACGACTAGGACGATAATTCAAATGATTATATGAAGATATTGTAAGACCTCTGATTTCATTATTCCAGAAAATTGTGAATTTGAAATATCAATGTTCATATTAAATTTCCTGTTTTTTTAATATAATTATATGTTCATAAATAATTGTTTGTATTAAAAACAAAGCGATGTAAAAACACATCAAGGTCATCATAATGAGATTAAAAGCCTTACAAGACCTATAGCTAGCAGCAAAATGCAGACAATAACATATTATACCTAATTCTTTAACCATTCATAAATCATGAATGTAGTAACATACTTATAGCCATGTAAAACAATTATTTACTATATAGTTACACAGTCAATTAGAATCAGACTGAAACATGAGACATCAATATCTTTCATCTTTATAGAATATACATAACATATTTGAAAAACCAGTGGATTAATAAAGAAACATAATAAAGTGAATGTTACATCGTGCAGTGCTATAAGTATTATATTGTGTACGTCATGTCATGTCATATTACATGTCACATATATTTTAAAACAATTAAAAAATATGAATAAGCTAGATGTATATATGTATATACATATTTTAACAGCAACTATATATGATTTATCAACAATAAAGATAATTGCAGGTGTATAGCATCAGCAATTGGCACCAAGATAATTAATTGAAATAACTTTGATTAAAAAACACCTACGTATAACATAGGCATTTTAAGTTTATATCGCAACAGAAAATGTTTACATATAAACATCGCGAGATGTATCTTGCAAAGGATTAATTATGAAAATATTCAAGAGTCATAAGACTTGTATTAGTAGTCTCCCTTTCTGTCTACTTGTCTGTCTCTCCTCACTTTTTCCTTCTTTATTTTGCTGCCTCATATACCTCAGTATTATACTATACCTGAGGTATTAAAATATTTTTTGTCCTATTACCCAAAAATAGATAGATCACTTTTTTTACTTTGGTCTTTTTTTCCAATTGATTGTGTTGGGTCTAATGTATATGAGAAAATATATTCACATCTATTGCTGCTTGTTTTATAAATATACAAGGAATATGTGAGTATTTGGTGCAAAGAAGTATCAATGGCTGAAATTTTTGAAAACTATAGTTACAGTTCTACTTTGTGTTTTCATGCTTTCAATGTTGTTTCATCATGTCCACAGAGGACATTTTGCATTACACAAAGTATATCTGAATTTGTAATTAGAGATAATTACATAATCACAAAAATATGCTCTGAATAGCACAATTTTTCCATTGAAATATGATAACAGTTTTTCGTGTCATATTATTTGATTTGTTTGGAAAAGCATATATACTTGCAAGTTCACTGAAGCAGTGCAGAAATATCCCATATTTTAATCAAACGATCTTGACCAATAGTCAGTAATCTTCGACGTGGAGCATCTAAATCCATTCCAATAATACTATGTTTTGCATCATGAAATGATGCAAGAGAAGTTTGGCTGAACAAATATAAAACAAAATTTATAATACGTTTATAATACGTTTCTGTACTATACTTTTTTACTTACTTGGCAGCTTTAAGTTGAATGTGACATGGATCGCAGACTCGAACTTCAAACTCAAATCCCATCGATGGGATAGGTATTCTTTGAGAGGTACAACGAGCACAAAGAGCACGGCCACAATGACGGCAATGATGTTGTCTTAGTCCTAATTGACGTTGATCCATCATTGCTTTTATATTCCAGAAAAATGGTCTACCACAAGCCTATAAATGATAGAAATTTCATATTGACTATAAAGATAAGAAAAATTCTTATATCATATAATTTAAATGGTACATATACGCACTTGACATGTGTCAGATTCAACCCAAGGTGCTGTCTCCTTCCTATCTGCTGCCATATCCCAACAAACAATTACTCCATCCTCTCCTCCAGATAAAAGTACACGCTCTGCACTTGCATAGCAAAGTGCTGTTACTTTATTACTAAAATATAAGAATTTTTAAAAAGCAAAATATTAGATTTTATCTCCTGTGCAATAAAGATAACACTATAATATCATATAAATAAATCATCATAAAACTACATATAATTGTTCTGTCTTATATATTAGAGTTACTTTAGCTTACTGATGGCCTTGAAGTTCATATGCCGTGCCTTGACGTCCTCCAATATCCCATACTATAATGCTTTGATCAAAACTGCCAGAAAATAGAAGTTGTTTCTCAGAATCCCATGCCAAAGTATGAATACTTCCTGTATGAGCTTTTAACATAGTAATAAATGTAACACCATTAGTATCCAATTTTAACATTGCTATTTGTCCAGAATAATCTCCCACAAAGGCGTGTTTAGATTGCGCATCAAATCTGTATTAGTTAAGCTGATATACAAATATAATTGCCAAATAAAATTTTATATTTTGCAGATTCAAATACATGATAAAAATGTTTAAAGAAAGGATACTGTAAAGCGGTATACCACGCATCTGTTTGATATGATCCTAATTTTCTTCCAGTATTAGAACAATGTAATTGAAATAATTTATCGCGACCTATACTCAATACCCATTCACAATTTGGAGCGTATATAACACCAGAAACTCTTGCTTGATGTGCTAGATATTCACGCATACCAGTCATACGATTGTAATCTTGTTCCAAAACAAATTCCTAAAATTACAAATTTTATGAAGCCAGGATACTACTTTCAAAAATGATATTGTTTAAATATATTTAACAGGACATACATTTATACTTCCATTTTCTAAACCAACAAACAGTTGCCGTGTTTCTACACAGTAATGCATGGAAGTTGCACCAGCAGCCATATACTGGCAAACACTTGGCCAATATTGACCGGAGTCTCGTTTTAGCCATACTCTGACAGTTCTGTAAAAACAAACAGCTTATGCTGTAAGAAAGACTGTAAAAATAGAAATGCAATACCTAGGCATAATCGTTATCACATGACATATTTTTTAGAAAATGTGAAGTAACTTTTTCACTTATGAAGTAAAACTCAAACAATAAATAATATAGTTAATGAACAACTTTAGATAAAATGTTGCATATATGTACATCTAAAAATGATGAACAAATAAATAAATACGTAGATAATACCCGGTAATTGCGAACTAATTTATTGAGACGTGTCAATCGAACCACAAATACAAATGAAATTAAAGAAAAAGAAAACCATATAACTAATCGAATAAATCTTATTACAAAACGCACAGATAAGTTATCAGTGTGTATAGTAGATATCACATACCTGTCATCGCAAACGCTAATTACACCGTCTTCCCGCGGGATGATAATAGCTGCATTAACATCGTCATTGCAACCTTCCAATTTTGATAAAAGTACGGGTTTTCGACTCGAGCTAAACTTATCATGATTTCCTCCAGGCGCGGGTTTTATTTCTGCTGCCATTTCAAAATCAAAGAAGTAACCTTACAAATGCGAATGTCATTTGACAGTTGCCGGACTTCGACGTTATTCACAGTTTATGAATCGTCATAAAGTTGGAAAATAAAATTCGAAGAGTGACGGCAGAGAACCTATCGGTATGTTTTGGAAGAATGTAGACTATCGACAGTCGATTACTTCCTTACCGACAGTTTTACGTAACGAGGCGGGAAATTCAATATTCGATTTGTTCTAAATCAATGCTATGTTAAAAAACGAAAGTTTACAATATTATGCGAACTTTATACAATGTGATATTAAAATGTTATAAACTATAAAATCAGGAAATGTTGTCATTAGCCTCCGTCTCTTTTATTAAAAAATAAAAATTTATAACTATTTCTTCAGAAAAAAATTCGAAGAATTTATTACTACGGGCAATGTAGTAATTTCATCGTCCGTTGTTGCTCAATGTCAAGATGCACCGGCAGCGTCCTTCTCACTCCAGGATGTATTCTTACCTTCCACCTACATACGTAGATTATTTAAGCGAGACTAGTCGAGATTTGCCATGATCCAGCCAGGATCGTTCGGCATGGCGGCAAAGAACTTGTTCTGTTTAGTTCGCCTCGACTTGATATAAGTAACGATTATCATGACTCGTTTTTTTTCTTACGTAACTAAATATTGCATTCCTACCAAAGTGAAGTTTTTATGCCAGCTGCATCAGTCTTAATGATATTGAACTTTAACGAGATACGCGTAAAGATTAACTCGTAATAGTGAAATAGAAAAGAGGAGAAAGGGATAACGTTTGACAGTTATAATCGTACCGTCCGAACGAAACGTAAACAATCACCATGGCAAAGTACGAGAAGATTGCGTAATCGTAGTATTATCTAATTATAGTAGTGCACGACTAATTTTAATTCAATGATAATGGTTTACTCACTTCTGACCTGCCTCTCTGGGTGAATGGGTCTATATATGTATATATGTCTTGAGTTCTATAAACTTGTATTTTTTTTTTTTGATAATGTCCCTTTTTAAATCTTTAATATTTGTTAAAGAAAATGGTGATTTTAAACTTGTGTGAGTTCTATTATATCTAGTCATACCTTAACTTCGATAGACAGTGACATGCCTTTAGTGATAAATCACTAGCTTATGATGTTTTATGTAATTAAATATGTTAATTTACAATGTTAAGATTTATATATGCACTAAGAGTACAAATATTTGTTATATATAGTTCAGTGATATAACCGTTTGTATAAGAAACTTTTCGTCATCTATTAAAAAGGGATTGTACATATCTGTATATTTATATACATATCTAAGTAGAAAAGGACAGTTTTTAAAATTTAAAAAAATATAAATTTCTATTTCTAGGGAAATGATGATAGTGTTTGTTTTCGACACCTCAAGGTGTTGCAAAGAAGAAGATGATCCTGCAGAAGCAGTTATGTACTTCCATCCAGCATGGGTATCACCTACTCAAAGACTTGCTTTAGCAGGCCAGTTGATGGGTGTTAATCAGTTTTTAGCAACATCATTTTCTCTTCCACATTCAATTTCATTGCAAGGTGGAAAATTTGTATTTAAGAAGTTTGGTCAATATATACTTGTAAGTAATCTATTTGTGTATTTAAACTATCTATAAAATTTACAAATATAAAAATGATAAATCATATTTTCATTGTTAAGCGTAATGACTCACTAATAATTTCAGGCAGTAGGAACAGATAGGAACATACAAGATTGGGTTTTAGAAAGAAGAGCAAATACCTTAGAATCAATACTGAAATTTTTTCACTGTGATCTTGTAAAAATATCCGAATCTTTCAATAATGATAGAAACAAATTTACAGAGAAGTTATATCAAATGTTTGAAACTTACTTGCCAATTCTTCAATACAGTGCCAATTTGTTTTCTAACATTCCTGTTATTAAACTTCCAAAGGTTAGTATAAATTCAAATAATACTGTATACATTTTAAGAGGTATGTAGAAAAATAATAAATATTTTGTTTTTATAGAGTGCCAGTAATATATTTTTGGAAGCAATACAAATTTTACAGTATTGTCAAGAAATGAATGGAATTATGGGTGGTGCTTTATTTTATAATAACAAGTATGGAAAATTATAACATATATTTTATAATAGAAATTATGGAAATAATAATAATAATATTACTATTCCAGGGTGGTTGCTACACAGTTAAGTGCAGATTTAACTAAACAAATTGTTATAATGGATCCATACAGAATAAAGGTATAGTACCTTTTAAATAGACTATGTTAATGTGCTATAATACTCGTGTTACAGATATTAACAGTAGTTTGCAACTGTTGCTAGGCACCTGCAGAGAGAGTACATACAGAATTTCATTTGCCTGTTGGAATTCAGCTACTACGAGTATATATACAAGAAAAACAATATACTAAACTAGTACACGAAGCAAATAATGAACGTTACTTTAGTTCATATGTAGATTCTATGGCACAGAAATTCTCACAAAAGAAGGTATAGTTAGATTCACGTATATTTTTATTTACATATTGCAATATATATATATATATATGTATTTACAGACTCTGCGTAAGAATAGCATGAAAGAACCACATATATCTGGGACAAAACGTGATACCTCACGAATTTTTACTGTACCTGAAGAAGGAGAGTTGGAACCTATACATTGCAATAATAGTGTGAGCAGTATTTCCTCTCTTCCTATTACAGCATATAGCTCTCCAGTAAAACGTAAACAGGAGTCTAAAATAGAACCACACGAATACACAAATCCACAAACACCGAGTGTTTGTTCTACTCCTTTAAAAGATGTAAATAGAGTGCTACATGGATCAGCAGTTTTAATATGCAATACAAATGAAAATCCAGATATTCCAATAGAAAAAGAAATAAAAGAAGCACAAGAAGTAAAAGAATTACAAGAAGCAAAAGGAAACATGGATGACATTCCAGATGTTGTTAAAGAAGCACTTCGTTGTAAACATTTAAATAAATTAAGGAATACCTCTACAAGAAGAAAATTATGGAGAAGCAAAGATATGATTAAAAGAAGTTTAAGTACATCTGACATAGATGCTTCTTTAGATAAATTTTCAACTGACATTCCACTTAAAACTTATACATTAGGATTACCAAAGTTAAATAAAAATTTACATATTGATTGTGACATAGATATGTTGTCAAATAAACCACTGACAGAGAAACATATTTTCCATACAATAACTGATCCATGTTATCCAGTATTCCGCTCAGATGGATTACCTGTTTCACAGGCACTGTACGAACAATACATAGCTTCACATTATGAAGGACTTAAAGATGATAGTACTAAGATTAATGATTACATCGACAACTGCTTTCCCCATTTACCTGATTCATTAAATAAACAATTTAAAACTGATAACAAAAGTGTAACTGGAGATGAAAAGAAAGATGATACCAGTACATCCTGTAATACGAGACTCGATAATAAGAGCAAACAAGAATCATGCAGAAAAGCAATGAGTTTGCCTTTAAAACCACTGAATATTTTAGATAACGATGACAAACGTAAGTCAGAATCTGAAAGTAATAACGAATACAATTTATTGCAAAAAAGAAAATTAGAAGGTTTGCAACTAACACCTCTTATGTCTAAATTAACCTTGCTTGCTGATGAACGAACTAGTGGTTTTTGTAGTAAAGAAACAACACCTAGTGAGTTTCGTGATATATTTGGATTTTCTACAACAACAAATCAGTTAATAAAACAGAAATTAGAAGCAGTAAGTAAAGAAATGGATAAAGAGAATGACAACAAATTGGATGAAAATGAAAGTACCAATACTTCTAAAGAAGAAAATAATTTAGAACAAATTGAATTGTTCCTTTGTGGGCACCAAAATATGGTACTAGTTTTATTAATGGAAAATGGAACAGCTAATAATCCAGATTTAATACATTCTCTTGTAAGAATTACCTCAAATATTTATAAATAGCATTAATTTAATCATAACTGTTTGTTAATACTTAATTGTTTTGATTGTAGTGGCAAACTTGTATCAAAACACTTGGTAGACTTGAATCTCAATTACAACAATGTTTAGATCCTCTTCCATCGAATGAAAATAAAGAATTATATAGTATTTTGAGTGTGGATGCAGAATGGGATACGATACATCGCTCGGGACTTTGGGGTGTTACAGAATTGGACATAGTATCATGTCTTCATGATAGATTCACACAAACCAGTAATCTTACTGATATTATTGTTCGGTAAGCATAAATATTTTTTTTGTGTTAAGAAAAAAGGAAAGCAAGAAAAATGAAGTTAACAGTATCACACTGTTATCATCCATTGCATGTATGTGTAATCCTTGTGCATTATATAGGACTGAAGATGCTGTTGTTTATGGTAATCAATGTGGACATATAGAAGTATTTTATCAACAAGCAATAGCTCCAAATACATCTGGAGGTCTTCCAACACCGGCAGATTTAATGGGAACTATATCTCTAAAAGCCAAACGTAGACTTGAAAGAGATCATGGAATTGTATTACTATAAAGCTAAATTGTATTAGCAAATTTACGTTTTTTGAAGTGACATAAATTGAATTCTCTATTTATTAAATTTAAATAGAGTTAAATTAATTTTACTAGGTATTACTTGTACATAGATTTTTTAAGGTAAATTATAATAAGTAAATTCATCTATCGAGTCATTGACATATCTGGTCCAGCTTCTTTGAATGAAAATATAATGAATGGTCTACAACAATCATATTATTGCTGTATATTGTTTACAAATATGTACAGGCCATCCATTTGTTTTCTGAAGAAAAAATACAAATTAGAAATGATCCGTCTTTATCAAAAGAAGTACTTAAACATTTTATTAATCAAAATAATCAAGAATAATTTTTGTCTGTATGAACTAGTAGTATATACCTTTTAACAGTTTTCAGAGTTATAAGTATTAAAATTTTAAGTATTTAAGTTTTACTTTTGACCACTTAATGATATAATTCTTTTATTTTGTGTTATTTTAATCTTATATGTTTATATCGCTCTTTTTAGTAGAGTGATTCATTAGGTGCTGATCGATTATTTCTACACGTCTTCCACAAATATATATTACATTCCATAAAATCCTTACTATTCAGTTACATCATGTACCAGACTACATTTTTGTGCATTTTCCTTCTATCCTGGTTCTTATTGTTATCTTTTTTCATATTTGTATATTATCTGGGCAATACTACTAAGTTGCTAAGAAAAAGTTTTATATCGCTCACTGGCAGTATTCGATAATTAAGCTGCTATGAAACATTATTTTCTCAAGTACAACAGATACTATATTTTGATACATATTAATAATGTGATTTATACCCATAATTGTTGACACATTCAGTAACATGACTGAATAAGGGTTAGCCCCACATATAACAAAAAAGGAGTAAATATAAAAGTGTCCTTATCTCAGTTTTCTACCAAATGAAATCATTTATAAGTATCTCAGCCTCTTTCCCAAAAGATCTCTCTAAAAAAGTAAAACATGCAGTACTTATCGAACCTACTTGATATAATACACCAACATAATACATTAACAGAACTTATATAGTTTTGAAAACTGAGTTTAATTCACTTTTACATTCCCTCTTTTATGAGTAAGTTTAATAAATATCTATACATTCTATATAACGAACGATCATAGAAAGTGTTTATTCTTTAAACAATTTAAGCGATAACATCACTTTGCAATTCCATTTCAGAGTTACATCTAATGTAACAAATTCATACCTGTAGCTACTATTTAGACTTTTAAAACTAACGTGCGATAATATACTACCAGAACACGCAGTAGTTCAAAATATTAGATTAACATTAATATAAGAGTATAAAATGTTATTGTCATTCATTATATTATTTTAGATGTTTTATTCCAAAAACATAAATGTAACTCTATTATTATTTATGTAGAAAATGTAGCAATGCACTTAAATTTGTTATCAAATCAGTTTCTATATAGGCATATAGAAATAAACGCATAACAAAGTTCGAATAAAGCTGACACGGAGTTGCTACTCCTCCGCTAGAGATATAATAAAGATTTCTACATTAATAATACACTGGAAAAGATAAAATTAAAAAATCATAATTAGTTGTAGACATAAATGATAGAAAAATGAGCACTATGCTAAGTAAATTGTAGATATTCACGATATTACATTAATTGTAATTATTTATCGATAGTACAGTTTGTAATTACTTACTAATAGTACTTAAAGCACGCTTTTTGTAACTTTATCCGTCGCACAGTCTAGTCCTCTGGATTACTTTTTATAAGATGAAATATAGTCTTGTCTGCAAAACGATACTACCGAAGAAGTTTTAATGACCGCACACTATCTATAAATTTCGTTTAAAAATTCGAAAAACGAAAACACGATTGCTACGTTTAGCGCGTAAAATCAAAACGTTCACGCGGGTCGAAAGAAGCGCGAACGTCACGCACGAAGCGTTGCAGTCGCAACGGATTCGCGAGAACTAATCTCGAAGGTGGCCAATCAACGAAGAACATACTATTGCGCAAAGGCAAAGGAGCCGCGATCTCGCCGACTGTCAGTCGGTGAGAAACGAACGCTCCGCGAAAATATATAGAAGCTTCGCGCGATTTTTCGAGAGCGAACGTACGAACGTACACGCATATATAATACTCGATACTTGGGTTCGATTTAATCGTGCGTCGTAAACGCGATAAACGCGCGTTTCTTCTCTCGTGGGCGAGAAGAATGATCGGAAGCGGGCATCGACATTGTGCGACCCGCGTAATACGAGCACATATATGGCTATGAGAATACTCTGTCAGGTTGTGTAAATCTCAACCTCGCTTCCTACCGCAAAGGAGTGAACGAAGAGCGTTGACAGCGACGGGGGAGTTACCATTCGCGTTTGAAAACACGTTACGAGAGATAGAAAGAGAAAGAGAGAGAAAGAGTGGGAGAAAGAGATCCATAGACGCCGATCTCTTTCGAGGTGCGTCTTCGTTTTCCCTCTGCGTTGATCGTGTCTCTTTCTCTCTTTCTGTCCCTCCCTCTCTTGCACTTTTTCTGCACCCCTCTCCTTTCCCTCCACCTTGAACCATCTCTCTCTTTCTCTCTCTCTCTCTCTCTCTCTCTCTCTCTCT
>JAIFRP010000003.1:22501-38117 GCA_032403825.1 Odynerus spinipes | reverse complement strand
TTTTTTTTTATTCGCGACATGACCAACGCACAATATATACTGATGAATTTTTAGGTAGAGGAAGTTGGCGCTGATCTTCAGCATGTAAAAGGAGAACAATGTATCGTAGTGCGCACGAAAGATGCCAAAATTGTACTTACAAACCCTGTAAGTTGAATCTTCTCCAAAAAAAATCTTTTTTTTTTTTCTTAATCATTAACGAACGTTACGTATGCAATATCTTTCGTAGGACGAAATAAGTTTAAAAGAGTGGGCGCTGTCGTTAAGATCAGCACACAAGTGTTCAATGGAAATGCTCGGAAACATGGCGAGAAAAGCTGGCAAAATCTATGGGACTGAACGCGACGCCGTGATCCCACCGATGCAGCGATCAACAAACGGCAACTAGCCCATTGTTAGCATGTGTGCATCGACATACTCCAGTCCCACTGCCCCGCAGCGACAGCAGCAACAACTTTTTTTATACTAAGAACTAATGGGAAAGAAAAAGAGAAAGGAGAGAAGATTATAGAGCGAGCACGTTACGTTACTACGAAGGCTCGTTAGATTTTCTGTAATCTAAAGCGAAAACGTCTTTCCCCGTCGTACCTTCTTACTCCACTTCCCCTCCCCTGTTTACCCTTCATTCCTCTCGACACACCTCCAATCGACCCCAAAGAAATTCCCTTGTATGGCGGTTAGTACCGCATTGTATAGAGACTCTAGAAAGTAGTGTCGTGCATACAAGGGCCGAGAGCAAGCCCACACCTAGATTTGGGCGCTCTAGTAATTATCACTCGGATGCATAGCGTCACGTCATTATATTTGTACGTTAGTTCTATGTGCAATGTGACGTAGCAACTAGCGACCGAGATCATCGACACATACGCAATAGCATACGAAGAAAGAGAGACGTATATATATATAAAAGCTCACACACATTACACAGCGACGAAAAAAAAAGAACACAATGACAGAAAGAACTTGATAGTATGTTATATCATTATTACACTACGAAAAATCGTATTCTAATTACTCCTCCGCGTTGTACTTTTCATTTACTTAATTTATTCACAAATGCAGGACGGTTTTATATTATCTCTAAGATAACAAAAAAACGATTTATTATTTATTATGTTATTATTGTACTATGAAAAATAAAGAAAGGAACAGAGCGAGTATGTATGTGTGTATGTGTGTAACTGCGCGCGCGCTTGTATGCCAGAGAGAAAGAGAGAGAGAAAGTAAGAAAGAAAGAGAGAGAGAGAGAAAGAGAAATCGTATATTGTTGTAACTGTGTACGCTCGGGTGGATGTTACATGCATACGTGCATCTGCCCTGGCAATAAAACATGCGACGAACGTAGTGAACGAACTTACTTTCATTTTAATTTATAACACCGACACATAGTTAAGGATTTCTTTCAGGAAGATCAGATTACTTTTGGATCGTTCGTTAAGTGATGAAGAATAACGAAGAAGTTTTCATATGATTTTTAATGTTTTTTTTTTTTCTTTCTAAGTGTTCAAGATGCGTTCGGATATTATCTGTTACGAATTTCTCGCAATAGACGAGCTAATCGAGGATCTACGTTCACCGAATTGAGTCGTCTCTCAAGGACTTCGAAGTCTAGCCTTTCAAGCCACGTTGGTGGATCAATCTGTTTTGCTGGAAGAGGACACAGTAATCTTTCCGCTGCCGCACAAACTCCACACCAGGTCCGAAAATCCAGTGGTTCTGAAATTGTACCTAGGAAGCTGTGCAATCGTTCTTTCTGTTCGTCCGTCAATGTCCTTCCAATTGCGTCTTGAAGAGCTTCTTCAAAATCGTTTGGAGAAATATACCGATTACCTTGTAGGGTTTCTTCGTGAAACTTGAAAGCACGACCGAATATTAATTTCCTTCCGGAGGATACGAAAACGTGCTTATTGAGATATTCGAGTGGCGTCATCCCTAAAGGAAGGTTTGCTTGTATTATCCATAGTCGTTTATAATATTTGATCGTATTATACACATCTCTAAAAAAAAGGGTTGTGTATATATACCGTATAAACTTTGGCTATCGAGAATCTCAAATCGTGCAGCTTGCCGTGAAAATACGCGTGGAACATTTTGCATCGGGGGTACAGAAGTTTGACGCGATCCACGCAAGGCGAAGTGAGTTTCACCTTTCACTCTTAGTGCCTCTTCGAATGCAATTTTTCTCTAATATTTTTTACATACGCAAAGAGAATACAACTTTAACATACAGGTTGTCTTATTTATTTTAATTGCTTACCTTTATAGAAAACTCCGCGTCGATCTTATCACGATTCAATTCTCTGCACAAATGCTTTAGAATCTCTGCTGGTATAAAACTCGAGTGCATCGTTTGATCCGTCATTATTATCAATGTTTTTTCCGAAGATACCACCGTGCAAGTGTCACTGGTGAACGGATGAGCTCTGTAAACGACAGTTTTGTTTAACTATGAGTTATTAACGAGTCCTAGTAAAGCATATAAAATATTAAACGATCATGTTACTGTCCGTGTTAGTAACATAGCAAATACAAACAATAATTCTTTATGTATACGTATAAAAATGCAAACTGACGAAGCTTGTCCAGATCCATCTCCAGTTTTAGAGATCAGCGTTTCTGGTGGATCAAGTGGATCACGAACTTCTGTTTGTTGTCCGTAAATCGAGCCTCTTCTGCATTTCCTCTTACGTAATTTTTTCCCTCGTCTTCGAATAACCATTGGCTCATCGTAGCTATCATTAGCATCGTTATCTGCAATCTTAGGTATGTACATCCTTGAGAGGATTAATTTTTATACGAAGTATCGATCATTCGAATATACATCGCTATCTTGGTTATTATATACAAGCTAATTATGTATAAGATAATTATATAAGCTTTACCGTTTCACAGGTTTCAGGTTGTAAAGAAGAAAGTGCTAAAGGTGGACGCGTTATTGACGCGACAGATCGACGCCTAGAAATTGGCTTGCTGATGATCCCAGTCTTTCTAGGAACTGGTAAAACTTCTAGAGTTAGTGCATGCCAAGTGAAAGTTTCGTTATCCTGAAAAAGGTGCAATTATTATTGATCTGCGTGTGTTTTATGAAATAAAAAATTTATCTTCGATATTTCAAAGATCTATAATTTAATACGTTAGAAAAAAGATGTTCTTGTAAATATGTTAGAGAAAAGAAACGGGTCGCGAACCAGCTGGGGTTGCAAAGTCGTTCGCAAATCCAGAACCAAGGTGGTGCGTTCTCGTGGATTGTAAATAACCATTGGAGGGCCGTTCTGAGTGGTGCGACACGAAATTGTCGCGTGCACGCTTGCGAGAGTAGGTGCCGGCGTTAGAGGTCGAGAATCCGTTTCCGTGTACTTCCGGAACAACTCTTCCGGAACGGTTATAACGTCCGCATTTATTTCCTTGTTATCGAGATTTCCTGACTTCTCAGTAGTACCTTCTTCTCTCCCGGCAGCCAGTAATCTAGCACGAATCATTTCCATCTCTTCTGGTAATAATAAAGCTTTCCCTTCGCTTGCCTATAATAATAAATGTCTATTGCGTATAATAATCAATTAAAAAACGTGCAATTTATTTTACCCATGTGTCCTTTGCTCGACGCACCACGTCTTTGGCTTCATTGTCTATAGGATGATTACACAAGACGGAGCAACCATAAGAATAGGGATTGAAAAGGCCAGCGTAAGGTCGAAGGGTGAAGGGAGCTGGCTTCGTATATCCTGAAAGTTCCACGTGCTGCGTACAAAGGTTACTCTCATGATTATATCGATCGGTTAATTTTGCACCTAGAATCGGCCGTTTACAAATTCAATGTTTCATTAATCCAACGATAAAAGTTAAATGGTACACGAAAGAAAATGGCGACACGCAAACACGCGAGGGAAATTGAACGAAAGTGTGACAATAATTTATATACGTAAAATCGCTATGTTTATATTAAAAAAGACGAATTTTCTTTTTACTCTGTTCAGTAGTCGAGAAGAATGATTTGGATGTAGGGGCACATCGTGAACGTTAGAAATTTTGAATGTACGTAGAATTTGGTAGCAGGGTAGCATAATACGGGAAGAGGACACGCCGCAGGGCCACCGTCTCTTAAAGATTTTCGCTCGTAAACACCGTTTCAGATGGACGCAGCATCCCGAGATTGGAGGTTGCCCAGCCCTTACTGCAGCAATGACCTCCTTTTACATGATGCTATGCCAATAACGAATTCTCTTTGCAGTAGAAATTCTATGGTTTGCTTGTCGTCGGTTAGAAAAGGAAGGAGCCACTATTGCTTGCCGGTTTGACAGTGTATTCGCTCGATACGAGATATCTCGAATATTTATATTTAACAGTTCAAAATATTGAAATATTTTATTCCTAAGTTTAAAAAACTGCTCCTTTTACTAAAACTATTGTTATTTAATAATAAATATGAATACACAATTTGTTTTTTACCTTCTCTACCTTTCTTTTTGTTTTTTAACAAGATTATGAAAAATATCAAATATTGTACTATCCACAAATATAAATTTTTCATAAACGAATGTATCAACTATTATTTTCCTGATCTTGTCGTTGAATGTTTGCAAAGATTTTTTTACCGGGATGGAAAACAGCAACGCCATCTAATAACGACGAATACAGATCACTACCTTATATACCTCAAGCAATTTTGCGGTCCTTAAGGCGTTCCAGCATCAATGCATTACTCTTCGTATCGACATAACAAAATCATCGTATAAACTTGTAAAATAAATAGTATTATCGAATGAAAAGCGATAAAAAATAATTGTAGCATCTAGTTTGAAAAAGCACGCGACCGATAATTTTGTTGGTTTGTTAATTACACCAAATGTATACTATTTAAAAAATATTAAAATAAAATTTAAAAAATACCTGTGGTTTAGCTCTATAAATAGGTCGAACACGTGCAGAGATTAGACCAGTGGCACTCGCGATTCCAGGCATTTTCATTCGATGATTACTTTGAAGCACGGATAATTATGGAATGTTAAACTATCGTCTATTCATGTATTTACTGATACATGCGTGTAGCTCGCACCTCATTGTTATACAAACAAGCCACTTTATCGAAGTACCGTTCGTCACCTTGGTATCACGTTGCTACGGGAATTTGATGGGTCGATTAAGCTGATGCAGAAATATGTACATACTCCATGATTGACACGGCGGATTTCAAGGTGTCGAACATACGAATGCATTATCTTGATCGCTTTTTTACAATATGTACATCGGCCTATAGTTTATTCTTTATTGTTACGTCATTGACAGTTTTAACGTTTTAAAAATTAATTGCTTCCGGTTACTCTACGTAGCATTTACATTTATCAAAAATATTGCAAGATAAATACCAATCGTGTCGGTTTTCTCTCGTCAACAAAATAATATTCGTTCGATCGTTTAACTCATTAATTTATTAATTGATAATAATCTTACATTTGAATAAACCTTACTCAAAATCTAAGATTTAATGCTTGAATATTCAGATGATAAAGATATTTACAGTGATACGGTAATAAAATGAATAACTAATTCTTATCTCGAAAATATTTTTGTACTCTCCTATATAGTTAAACGGAAACAAAAAAGAGACTACGCAAATTCGCATATTTTAACGATATTACCTACAAGCGATTAATCTAACAATTACTTGCAATGAGCATAACGTCAAAGAAATAATACAAACTTTTTGTTTTTGGTATAGTCGGAACATAAAGATACAAATTTATTTAAGACGTTTGTATTCCTCGTAGAACGGATCCTGCAACTTGAAACCTTTGTATTTCTTCTTATATTTCAAACCAGTGACGAGAGTCGAGCTGAGCGGAAAGGCCGTCTTGCCACCAAACATCGTGTCTGTATCTGAGAGAATATTATCGATTGAGTAGCTGTTTAAACGGCGCATGGTTCATAGCCATGTATACATAGTTATAGAAAACATTTCGGTCGTTTCTCCATATTCTATACAACACATATTTTCACATGCAATCGAAAATGTTATCCTTCATTTATAATCATTATTTTTTTAATTACTTTGAAATTTCAATACTTTGTCCTTTGAAATTTATAGAACTCAATATATATGTAGAATAGTGATGATTTTGAACTTACCAGGATGGAAGCGATGATATTCATACTGCACATGCAAGTTCTTTGGCAGTTCCATCTTTCGCATTGCATCGAGCGGTGTGACAACGTCCACCGGAGTTCGATAAAATTCTTTCAGGTCTCCTGATACAGAGTAACATGTAAAAAATGTTTATCATTATGAAAATACGTTCATATTTATTTTGATAATTTATTTAGCACGGAAATGCGTATAAACGTATTTCGTAATCGAATCGACTCGAATTGAACCGTTTGATCCGAATAAAATGTTTAGAATTAGAATACGTTCACTTTTACAATAAACTTTGTTATACATATCCATACAGGTTTTAACAACTCGAAAAAGAAGATATAAAAAGACTATGTGTCGTGCGAAACGTTTGCGTGAGCATATATGTACGCACAGTAGTTCGTAGACAATAGCCATTGCAAAATTCAGTAGAATCAACGACGAAAACAAAATACTAAGACAACATACTCACCGACGGTCTCGATTGTGCAAAGCAATGAATTTGGCACGGGATGCTTGAACTCTTCCGCACAGGCTGCAAAGATTTTGAAGCGTAAAAGACTGTCCTGGAGCTTCGTCTTGTTGTTTGCCGGGAGCTCTTGGCTCGCACAGATTTTGTTAATCCGTTCCTCTACGCCGGAAGGTGGATCGTACGGCTTTATTGGTCGGAGAAATCTAAAGCGGAAAATGATAAGGCGTGTTTACGTTAGACTCATATAAGGACATCCGTCGACGTATTAAACGTTACCATAACAAAAAAAAAAAAAAAAAAAAAAAAAAAAAATACGGATCGATAGGGAAACATTTACAAGGAATTCGCGTCATCGAACTCCCACGTCGATTATCCTTGCACTTTTCTGCAATCGTGTCCGTTAACTAACCCATATGCATTCAATGGTAGAATATTCCTCGAAATTAGCCTGGGCCATATCACGGATAGCGGAATATTCTAACGAAACATATAAAGTATGTTTACCCGTTAGTTTACCAACAAAATTTGTTTGAATGTAGATTCTTTTTCATTAGCAACAAAAATGTCCGTGATACACGCCCATTTTCGGTTCTACTCAAATGATACATATCGGTAAAAACTATTCTCGTGTTCGTAATTAAAATGAAGCAACCCCTCCAACAGGTATACACGATACACACAAGTGTTATAAATTAATTCATTTACCTATGCACCTACGATCATGCATAAATAGATCAATATACTTGGACGAGTATATTTATTTTACATAAGGAAGATAAATAGGGTCCATCCGACGCGAGTAGTCCCTTATACAAAAATTACATCTACCTGGACATACGTAGTCTATAATAATAGGGAGTCTATTACCGTTAGGCATATTGTAATATTCTCCGAAGCTTCAAATACCTGACCGTAGATCGGTCGATTATTTCTCGCTTGCAAAGGCTCGTTATACGTTATATCGTCGAAGTAGAAGGACCCTTTTACTCCACGCAAAGGCGTCCTTTTATTCTAACGGTTCTTTGGATCTCAGCTCGTGTGTCTTACATCGCGAAAACTTTTATAGACGACCATCGTATCATCGAGAAACCGAGCCACCCTACTACCTGCCGTGTATACCGACTAACCCTTAGGCGTTAACGTTCAATCCTATTTCGAGATAGCACCGTTGACGATAGTTGGTTGATTGCGGGCATAGAACTAATCGATATCTCCCCTCCTCCCCCCCTCTCTCTCTTTCTCGCTCTACGTCCAGATTATCGTACTACGTTACTCCGCTCTAAACATTTTGTACATAGTTGGTAAAAGAGGTAGGCGCAGTCTGCTAAAATGGTCGTCGGCGATGCGATGTCCCGTGGGCGAGGGTAGAAGGTGGTAACGATGGTGTCGCACACTCGACGACGACGACGAAGGGAGGATCGGTACGAAGGGGGAGGGATAGGAGATCGATGTCCACTGATAGGACGGTGGTGCCCTCAAGTGCACCCTTGCGAAGTACGTTACTGAACGAGAGCAACGGTGTAATGCTTACGCTACAGTGCCCCGTGTCACGACGGACAGATCGCCCGGAATCCTTCGAAATCCTTTTACAAATTCCGGAGACTACGCCGGGAGGTATCGAAATCACGAGTCGACATTCCGATAATTTTTCTCACGCGAAAGTATGTTAAAGGCGTGAGTGAGATCGTTTAACGGAAGTATCTCGCGTACTTTGCGTTCGTAATAATTTGTGACAGAAAATATTCCATTCGGACTTAAACGTATCCCATTTGGTTTAGTTGACTCGCATATCTCCGTGTGAGTGGAATGTAACAAAGCAATGAGAAGGAATGAAAGAGGAAGAGCACGCGAGTGAAAGAGGGGGAAGAGAGAGAGAGAGAGAGAGAGAGAGAGAGAAGGAGAGAGAGAGAGAAAGGAGAACGGACGTCTTCCACATACCGTGTTGACAGGTAGACGCAAGAAGATCGCTAACGTTTCTCCGTGTTTCATCTTGTATATTTCGTGAGAAAAAAAGGGGTCAGTGTATTCGAGTACTACTCAATTTTGGAAGTATCGAGCTCCTCTCATCGTTTACCATTAAACGATTCTATCTCCGAGAAAATACATTTCGAAAAAATCGAGTTTAAAAGTGAAAAAAAAAGAAGGGAAGAATCAGAGTCGTCGAAACTATGAAGCTTTCGGAGTGATTTTTCGTGAATGAGGCACTCGAGGTCGATCGCGTCGGCCCTGCAAAGTCGTAGACGATCGGAACGCGATTTGCGCTCTCGGATAGGCTCGGCAGTTTGCGCGAGGTGGGAGGAAAGGCGAAGGAGGTGGGAGAGAGAGCAGTATGGCCGCAGCCCGTTCTCAGGCGGTTGGCCAGCTGCGCGACGTAACGTGACGAAATTACGTTTCGTTTGAAAGCGATTGACCGCTTACCCTTTCGCGGTAAGAGACTTCCTGGTGGCTTCCAACTTCGTATTCTGCTTGAAGGCATCGTCGACGGGCCTCAGCTCGCTCGCGAAGCGCGCGACGTCGCGGCGCGCGTTCGTCTGCGAAAAAAGTGGGCGAGAAAAAAACATAGACAAGGTGTATAAAAAAGAGAGAAGGCGCGCGGACAAGAGTTAGAAAGAGATAGTGATACATAGATAGATAGAGAAGAAGCGAGGGTAAGAAGAGAGAGTGAGAGAGAAAGAGAGTAAGGTAAAAGAACGAGAGAGAGAGAGAGAGAAAGAGAGACATGGATAAATAGATAGAACAGAAGAAATGACGGTGACACGTCGTTGGTGTCTGTGCATAGTGTCGAGAGCTTGCGCGATTACGGTCGGACCAGAGTATCCGGCCGACGAATGGTGAGAATGTCGTTTGTGAAGTGTTGAAGATAAAAAAACTTGATAGAATTCGTTTATACTAACCGTGGTAACCGCGAATAACGCGGACGTGTTCTTGAACGGAATCCCGTACGAGGCATGCCTGATGAGCGCCGCCATATTTTTCATCGTCGAACGTCGGAGAGAGAAACGGAGCGCACGCACGCACGCAGCAGCAGCAGCAGCAGTAATAGCGGCAGCGATCGTAAGGGGTCGCCTCGGGCGGCTGCGCTTGTTGTTTCCCATCGTCCGCCATTTTACAGTCGCCATTGAGAAGTGAAAACCTTACTAAATGTTCTCGAATGATAGCGGCCTCGTCGTGTGATTTTTGGGCCTGAGAGCCGCGCCGCGTCGCGAAGTGTTGCTAATGAGTGTACGGCGTACGATGGAGAAGCCATGACGCATCCGTCGCATCAAACGAACGGCGCCAGTCTGGAGGACTGCCACACGAATTTCTTCGCACTGGTGAGTGACTCCGAATCCTTGCTTCGCCGCGTAGATATGTCTCATCTCTCTTATCTTAGTCATTTTCGTTCTCTTTTTTTTCCCTTCTTTATCATTCTTCTCGTCTTTCCTACACCTTTATACCCGTCTTCGTTCTCGTCATCGGTTATCCTATCACCCGTCATCTCTCTTCTCTCTCTTACGCATACTCACTCTTCCTCCCTCCCCCTTTATCCTCTCACTCTATCTATCTTTTCTCTCTCTCTCTCTCTCTCTCCCTCCCTCCCTCTCGCTCTGTCTTTCTTTTCTTGCTGTCTCTATATCTCTACGCAAAGTAGCCGTTCTCGTCGACGACTATGATTTACGTTTACGATCTTGTCCGTTACTCTATCGCTTTCCTATTCTACGTTGTCGCCATCATACCCGTTCTTATAATCGAGAATGTCTACGGTGGCCGAGTGGATCGTCTCGATCGTCGGCCGGCGTCTCGCGTTCCTATGCGTGTCCTTCCGCGATCGCGATTCCTTCTGTTAAAGAAACGTAGACGTTCTTTTGTCATCGTTCCTTCGCCTGGGCTAACCTATTATATTCGAGAAGACGGGAATTCCTCGATATACATGCTACTGCTTGATCGAACACCGACTTCTCTCCCCCCTCTGCCTCTCTGTCTCTCTCTCACTCGTTCGTTTTTCCTCCGTCTCTCTTTTTCTTATATATACCATCTCGTAACACACGTACATACACACGCCCTACGTGCATATACTGCCTCTCTTTTCTCCATCGACAAGAGCGTGTCCTCGTCGAAGAAGTGTGTACTCCTTCGGTACGCATGTACGCTGTATTATACGTACACAACGTACGGCAAGTAGATATGTACATGCGTGTGGCGGCCGTCAGAGAAAAAGAGAGAGAGAGAGAGAAAGATATATAGATTCGAAGAGTTTGTTTTGTGCGATACGATGTTACGTCGCTTTCGGGCGAGTTTCGGGGGCTGCCGTTATTGCTCCGAAGGCGAGCGAGGCACGATCGTTTCTTTCCCGTCTCGCCCAACGTTCGATATTCTCTCCCAATACTCTCTCTCTCTCCCTTCCCCCCTTCTCTTTCCTATTTTCCATGGTATCCCTGCCCGTAAGGGCAGCATTCGTATTTTCTACGACAAAAAGGGAGGGGGAGGCAGCCCTCTTCGTTTCTCGCCATCATCCTCCATTGGCCGGGTGTTCTTTCGCGAACCGGAGTCGACCTGTTCGATATCATAGATAAATGCTCCGAAACGAAGCATTCTTTCTTTCGGACTTTTTGCTTATACCTTTGCCATTGGATGACAGTAATGATAACTACGGCGATGACGATGACCACCATGGACGAGGAAGAAGAGGGCGGACGGGCCAGTAGAAGCCGAGGCTCGTGTCACGACCGCCTTAGAAAGAACGAAAACTGTGTCAGTCCGTTGTATGTTGTTCCCCTGCGCTTCTCGAAAGTCCGTAACGCTACGGGTACCCCCCTTGCCTGCCTACGTCCCTTGGAACACCTAGGAATCCCTCCTTGCTACCGAGATATACCATGAATCTCGCTCGTTTCTGCAATCGTTATGCGCAAGACTCGCGTCTCTCTACGTACACATATATGTAACGTCTGTGCTCTCTCTCTCTCTCTCTCTCTCTCTCTCTCTCTCTCTTTTTTTATATATACATGTGTGTGTGTGTGTGTGTTACTCTCTGGGCCTTCTCTCTTGTACGCACACATTTAGAAGCGCGTAACTTTCCGCCGTGTGCACGCGCGCGCATCGGTGGTCTCTCGGTCTCTTTCTCGTTCCTGGCCCTTCCTCTGCGTGTTCGACTAGCTTTTACATGCACATACGGTATACGAGTGTGGGAGTATGTGTTTGTGTGAGAGAGAGGGGGAGAGAGAGAGAGCTGTATACGCATCACTAGTGCGCGCGCGCGCGCGCACCAAGGTAGATACATCGACGTCGTCCTCGTCGCGTCGTCCTCCTCCTCTTCCACCACCTCCTCCTTCTCCTCGTAGTCGTTGTGCGTGTCGTGCATAACGCCGAGAAAAGGACAGACGCAACACATTTTTCTGATATTTCTCCTCCTCGTCTACGAGACGCGCGCCATGCCCCAACACAAACGGGGAACTCGATCGAAACGTCTTCTCGAATATCTCCTTCTCTCTTCCTTTTTCTCTCTCTCTCTTCTGAAAAATCGCTCGATACAGCTTTCACAGGCCACCATGGGTCCTTGACTATTCGATCGACGAGATTTTCGTTATAATGGCGGCTTCTGGAGTGATCCTTGTGGTGGGGGGAGGTTAAGGTTCGTTCGGCCGGTCCTCGTCGCTCTTTCATTTGTTTATGTCTCGTTCGATCCATAATATGAGGCAAGAGAGGGTTCGTGATTCTTACGTTATCTCTAAATTCATGGCGCTCCTCTCGAATTCCTGTCTCTGGAGTGTGTCCTGTCTCTCCAGACGGGCTGTGACAATGAGCTTGTCTACCAATCGCGTGCTTTTTCGTTAATAGAGATTTTGAATTCGCGATAAGGGGAAATTTCTCGCGAATTAAGATTTATTCTGATCTGAAGGGTTTAAGAGAGATGTCACGTTTGAGGAGACTTTGTTATATTTGTCGTAACATACGTGCAAGAGCGTTGCTCTATTTAACGGTATTTTTTAAACGAATATATTAGAAAAAATGATAACGAACGGCGAATAACGTATAAGTAAACGAATTATAATCGACAATTCGAACGTTATTTCTAGCTACCTCGCAAAAGATCTATTAATAATCTTCGTTCACTAAACGAGATCGTCAAATAAATTTTGTTAACATCGTCATCGTTATTCGTCACGGTACAAATTGCGCAAGTATATTCTTCTTGATTGAATAGCAGTGAGTGTTCTCTTTTACGCAAATTGTTCTTTTTTGTTTTTTGTTTTTCTTCTTCTTTTGCATACCAGCCTCATTGTTATGAAATGTGCGTCGTTCGTTTTTAACGAATGCGTCATTTTTAGACAAGCGTAAAATGGGAAGTGACTCTTTATAACGTAATAGAAAAACCAAACAAAACTTATAACGATACAATGTAAGAATTACGAGATCGACGCGTGAAAGCATAAATGCGTTTTATTGTCCAGCCCGTTGTACATATTCTTGTATAATTTATAACTCGTAAAGTCTAGCAAAGAATAAATCGTTACGAACGTTATCCAAACCCTTGTCCAGCAACGTACGTACGTAGATACGATCGTATAGACCTATATATACGTTGTGCACGATTTTTTTTTATCGATCTCCGGTGTCATTTACTTCAGATAAGAGAGTCTTCTATAATCTATCGAGTTCCGTGAACATAGGCTGCCGTGAGCAACGAATTGTATAATTTTATTGCATGTTGAGAAGAAAGATAGTCGAACTCTGTCTCGTACTTTATACGAAGGAACGACCGGTAAACATAAGTAGACACAACGTTCTATTCTTTCAGCGGTCGCGGACAAGACCGTGCTCTGCTTTCGTCTCGACTTCTCCCACAGCTTTCCCTTCTGGAAGAAATTCGTTACCTCATTCTTTCTCTTTCTAATCGGCCAAGCGCTCGAGTTCAAAACGAAACAGTTTCTTTTACATATGTTCGATGACAATAAGAAGAATACTCTTGTCTTCTTGTGTACGTTTTTCTTATAAGTGGTTTATTTGTATCCTCTCGTTATTAAATGACTCACTAAATTCGAACGAATCATCTTCTTTTAATAATTTTGAAGTTTATACAAAATTGGATAATCTTTCGTGTTGAAGTTCCTTGACCACAGAGTATTTGAGAGAACGACTCGAAAGGAAGATCGTTCTATAAGATACGCGAAGATAGAGCTGGGTATTTAGTACTGTCAGGTATTTTACACACCGTACCATCGTCGACTCGTTTCGTACACGCGTATAGATCGTCTGTAATGACAGGTTATTTGAGAACGTCAGTGGTAGAAACGAATGCCAATACGTATATACATATATACGTAAGTAACGTATGCAAGTATAATAGAAATCTATAGATTTTACAGGAATATAGCAAAATTTTATTCGATTTGTATATGCACATATAGAATGATCAAAGTTACTTAGCCGTGGAATTAATTATATTATATATTTATTATTTGGTAAATAAAAATCGCTAAGACCGATTGAGAACCGCTAAATCGGCGGCAGAGGCAACGGTGCGCAGGCGTAATCGTTTTACCGCCCTGTAAACAAATGAGCGAGTTCCAAGGGAAAGCGCATGCGTGCCGCTTCTCTAGCCGCCAATTCAGCGGTTCTCAATTTGATACACCAACGTAAAAAAGAGCATTTTACGATATATTACACTTATCTATGAATTAACTAACACTTTTTCCATCCTTTTCGATTGTTTATATTGCATATACTGAAATCTACACACTTGTTTCATTTCGTTGATCGTTCCTCGAATGATTTCGAAAAACTGTCGCGGTGGGTCAAAATTTCGCGTAGAGAAAAAAAACGTGATCATTGATTATCCGAATATTTACGCGTGCATTTTGTCTACGCTCCGATCATTGTTCTTGAACGCGCAAACTTCCAGCGTTCCCACCCTTCGTGAAATCGGAGATATCCGAGGGATGGTAAGAGAGTGAGAGATAGTGGAGAGGGGGGCGAGAGAGAAGAGAGAACGGAGGTTAGCGTTCGTAGCATCCTCGTCCAGTGATCTCTAAACGAGAGGAGTGGCGGAGTAGGGTTTTGCGGGGGGGGTAGAGGTGGAAGGAGGAATAGATTCGTTCGGTGGTGGGCGCGCTCGCAAGGATGGGACGGGAGAGGCACATAGGGGTTCCCCGAGTTGAACCCACGCGGGCGGCCTTGCACGTCGCCTTGCTTGTATTGATCAGCAAAGCTTGACAGGCCCGTAGCGCCACAGGGTGCTTTCGACGTTCGCGGAAGGCTCAAATCGAGTGGCGCTTCAAAATTTAGGGAGAAATGATGGGGACGTTCTTAGAGTGGTCGAAAAGTTTTCTCGAAACATGGGACGAACGAGAAAATGAACGAAGAGGAAAGGAAAGGGCAAATAGAAAAAACAAGGTCTCGTTCGTTCCGCTGTATCGATCGAAACGCTAGCTATTTTCGTAGATAGGTGGATAGATGATCGCATTACGGTTACTTGACGTGGCTGAACACGGACACGTGGAACGATCGTGTGTATAGTCTTCGGGTGGATCGACTAATTGATATATACATATGTAGACGTAAATAAAAAGGTTATCGACATTATCGGCGTATTCTGTTTTCCTTAAGTCGTAAAAAATGTATCTCTTATACTCGAGATCGAATAATAATATTAGCTTGTAACATAAATCAATTCGGTTGTAAAAAAAAGGAATATTCTAAAACATCTATTCTGATGTTGTTAACCAGTTATCTTTAAAAGAGAAAACTGTTATCAATTGGTTGAATATAATTCTTTAATTTTTGAATAAATAACACAGCAATTGAATACAACCGAACTTATTTATGTTACAACACAGCAATAATAAGAGGGGAGTCGATTACTCGAAATAATACGAATTTTTGTTTTCTTTTCTTCCAGACGGACCTCTGCGGCATAAAATGGAGGAAGCTAGTGTGGGGCGAAGTAGCCGGCGGTTTCGGGGGCACTCCCCTCGAGGATCCGGTACTGTCGAGCTTCTCGCGTTGCCTCGCGGGTGACATTCTCTGCGTGTGGCGGC
>JAIFRP010000003.1:2279-22486 GCA_032403825.1 Odynerus spinipes | reverse complement strand
GGCTGCCTCCGCCGGCGGCCCGGCAACTGCCTCTGCACCCGGCCCTGGCATCTTCGAACTGGGCATCGCGCCCTCGCCGGCTCCTCCGCCCCTCTCCCTCACTGCAGCCAAGGAACTCTGGATCTTCTGGTACGGCGAGGAACCCGATCTCTCCGGTCTTGTCTCACCGGAGCTCATCGCCTGTGGTGAGTCTAGCTGCTCGTTCACGCGATACCACCACCGTTCTCCACCGTTCACCGTTCACCATGTCAACTATCGTCAACCATCTTTGCACCCGAGAGAAAAATCGTCCTGAAGTTGAGTCCACGGCGAATGAGCCACGACCGACAAAATGCTTTACGTTTTACCAACAGCTTGCAACGAGAATAACTCCGGCTGTTTAGGAAATGATTACTTTGACAGATTATTATTTAGAGCTATCTATCTGTATCCATAATGATGCATCAAACGGTACTTCACGGCACTCGTTCAGCGAATACGCGAATGTCACGTAGAAAATTCCCGTGATATCTTTAAATAGTTAAAAGGAAGTAAAATAGCGATCGAGTTTTTCTCAAATTCGAGATTCACCATTTTTCGTCTTAAATTTATCGATAACGTTAATTATAACCGGCAGGGATTATTAGCGGTAATTTTCTAATCGTTTTCATTAGGTTTGACGCAAATTCGAGATTCACAATTTTTCATTTAAACTCATCGATAATGTTAATGGTTACCGACAGGGATTATCAGCGTTAATTTTCTAATCATTTTCATTTTGCTGCTAGATACTAGAAACGATATACGAAACAATAATGCGATCGATTAAAAAGATTTATGTCGGAAACATATCGTGTTTAATTGAAACAAGTTACGACAGCAAAACGTTTGACGTTACTATGAAATTTTTCACGAGACAGCTCGATATCGCAGCCAAAATTTCCATCTGACGTTTCATTATTTTAACGAGCGCATGTGTTACGCAATCTTGTAGCCGGTTGATTGGAAAGCAGCCGCGAACAAGTTTCGAATACTTTCTACCAGTGTCAAGAAACAAGGTAATGCAACGTTCGCTCGTTTTTGTTCCAATCAGCGGGATGTTCGAGAATGTCGATATATATCAAAGAACGCGTTAATAGATTTAAGCTTCGTGCTAATCCTGTTATCTCAATTCGAAAACATTTTTATTATGTACATAATGTATGTCAGACCTTATTATACCTTATTCGGAGCGATTCGTTGACCGTTTAGAAAGTGTTACGCTTTACGATGACTCGAAAGTCACTTTCTTAAGAGAAAGAAAGAAAAAATATAATTCGACTATGAAGTACACGGAAGTTTGCATTCGAGCAAATAATGTGTATCGTTTAACGGTATTTTATAGTTTGAGAATTATCTCATGTAATAGGATTACGTTTTTCGAGATTGACTGACAACGAAAGCCTCTTAGGCCCTTTCGTTAAAAAAAAAAAGACAAGCTTCTATATTTACCACGAATGCGTAAACATTTACGAACCGTTAGAATTTGAGAATTACACGCGACTCGCTTTCCTTTTCTTTCTTTTTCGAACACCCTGTTAAAACATCACCGGCTCGTCATCGTTGGCGCACGCTGATCGATGGGTAATGAAAAAGTGCTTTCACATCAAGGTCATACGGTTGGAAAGAGGAAGACGTTAAACTGGATTTTATTTATGGCGCGAGGAACGTGCATCGGTGTGCGGTGCCTTAACGTATGACGTAGGGTGAATGACGGGGAAGGAAAAAGAAGCGATTAAAGAGAGAAAGAGAAGGAGAGAGGGAGAGACGGGATGAGATTAGGATCGAAAGGAGGAAAAGCGCGGGAGAATTTGAATTTTGGCGTGATGCGTGCGCGACCACTTGCGGATTAAATGACACGACTGACTCACGTATAACCTTGCAGTACTTCTACCTTGACGGGAGAGAAGGTAGGCACGTTGAACGAAGCGGTAATATCGAGCAACCGAGCGGCGTTGCGAGTATCGTGCTCTCTTCTTCGGTATGGGGTCGCTGAACCATGCACTTGTCTTGTAGCTTGTTGCGACGCAACCTATAGATCCACCGTTGCGTACTGCACGCGTGGGATTACTCGAATGGTGAAACTGTAAACCGTTAAGCCAAAACACCGGCTCGTCCCTCTTCTATACTTTCTTTCGAACTCCTTTTTACTATTATTCCTCGTTTCCAGAATTGACGAACGCTGTTCGAGCACGGGGATCCTTAAAACTCTCGGGTTATTACTCGTGTCAACGAACTTATCGTTTCTTATTAGATCGAAACGGTATATTCCGTGCATCGAATTGCAAATAAGTTTTTACTTCGAACTCGAGTCGTTGCTTCGCGTGCTCTTGGCAATATCGAGAAGCACCGACGTTCACCGAGTCCAGATTTCACGATAACGTAATACGATAAATATTAAATAATGATAATTCTCGGCAATTTTTGATAGCATAATATCGATTCGTCGTATAAGATATTATAATCTAAGTCTAAACATGCATGGACGATAATTCAATCGGTATAATATTTTGCAATTATTATATGTAAAAATACACATAAACAATCGTATAATCGAACAATTTTAAAATCCATATCCAAATACAACAAAATCGACCTATCGCTCTATCGTCCATGCACACTAAGCCTTGACAAAGTAAAAGCAGTCGAAGTATGAGTAGCGGAGACGAGTTCAAAGCCTGTCAAGCGATTGAAGTGAAAGCGATATTTACACGTAAAAGTTAACGGTTCGTATCACCATAAATAATCAATATCGCATTAACGTCGCGTTAAAAAGTATTTATATTTTCTAAGATAACGATGATATGTCGTTAATATCGATATCTCGATTAAGTTCGATCTGAAAACAAACGGTGATTTTAAATACGGAGACTGACGTTAATAATTTTGCGTTTCATTGCCACGTGAACCACGTTTGTTGTCTGTGCCTTCGTGTACAGTGCACCCTTCTATAACACGATTAATTTGTTTCGTATGGTATCGATACCATATTCTCGAAATTTTATATCGAAATCGTGTTTTCGAAGTACCGCGTTATGAGAGGGTTGACTGTACTCTTTTATCTTTTGATTAACAGAAAACTCATTATCGTTTAATCATTTCACCGTTCCAGAAAGCGAACAAGGATCCTGGGAAAGCGGTTTGTCTTATGAATGCCGGTCGCTTCTCTTTAAAGCTCTTCATAATTTGATCGAACGATGCTTACTATCTCGTGACTTCGTCCGGTTAGGGAAGTGGTTTGTGCAACCATACGATGGCTTCGAAAAACATCGTTGTAGCAGGTAAATATGTTTACGATATCATTGAATTTAATGCGAGTTACGGGCTTTAGTATGGTCTTCGTTATTAAATTTATTTTCTCCTCTTTCATTTTTGCAGTAGTCACTTGTCATTCTCGTTTGCATTTTTTGTGCATGGAGAAAGCACTGTATGTGCAAGCGTGGATGTCAGGCAACATCCTGCAGTACGACATCTTACTAGGGCATGTTTGCAACGCACTCAAACGTCTCAATCTGGTGTTAAGGGTAAATATAAGAAAAGAACATGTTTCTTTGTAAAAATCGACATACAGTTTTTTTAACTCGAGACCTTTTTTAATATTTCAGTGATCTTGGCGCCTTATGGATTGGCAGGAACTCTGACCGGTCAAGTCGGACGCATGGATAGCCAGCTTTTGGAAGAATGGAAACATTTCTATCCGATTAATAGTAATAATACGGAAACAGGACTGCCACCGCTCGTGGAAGTTCTCGTTGGTGGTGTACGCATGCGTTATCCTTCCTGTTATGTATTAGTTACGGACATGGATGATACACCGCCGGGAGCTCCACTCTCCCCACCAAATAGTCCTATTAGTTGTGAAAATACTCTCGCGACTGAACAAGATTTTGGAGCTGCCACGGAATTGCCAGAACGCGTATGGGCAGAATGTACTTTAAGCTCGCCGGTATCTGCTTCCAAGACCGAATCTTCCACAGAACTTGGAACCTGGACGTTCGTCGAACCAACGCAAAAGGCTTCCTGCACTTGCTCAAAGTAAGTAAAGTAATTCTTTTACGTAGTCGCGTATGATGATCTTAAACTTTTCCAATCCTGATAATATAGTAATTTGTTACTTTTATTATATGTGTATTTCCATGTGTACTATAATATACAGTAATTACGAAGATCGCGTATCAATTATGTGGTAATTTTATTCGTTACCATATTTAATTTCTATGGGATAAGTTGTTTGTAATTATCTTGAAATTTTAGTGAATATGCGACAGTACAAATATTGTCCATATCTGTGAAGGAAGTAGTATAACTTTGCACGTTAACATTTGAGTAAACCTGTAAACAATTATTGTATTTTATATAAAAGAGGTATATTACTAAACGTATTGATTATTTACGACAGGTCACATGTTTTATAAAGTGTGGTTCTACATAGTTTCTATTTTACAATTACCATGATATAAAAGGTGTACTGTTGCTCTTAAACATATCTCTAGGATTTATTTGAAGCATGACTTACACTGATAGGTTCTGTTGTATTGACTGCATCAGTATTGCACGCTATAATACACAAAGTAACATTATTTTATGTTAATTATAAAGTACATTATATAATATTAGATACAAGAAATTAAAAAAGCTTTCTTGTTAACAAGGACTTGTGTTCCTAAATAAATTTTCAGATCAACGCTCAACAATTCTCAATATAGTATTAAAGAATTACTTTGTGTATGGTAACAAGTAAATATAAATAACTGTGCGTTATAAGTATACTTGACAATGTCAATTATAGAGCCATTTCTATCTGCATGTTAGAGCACAATTTATAAAACGTAGATCGTGAAAATGTTAAAGTGCAGATAGTAGTTTTGAATGGCTGCTTCTGCGATGTGTGCATGTAAATAAAGCTCTATGAAAGGGCTTAAATGCAACTCTTATCTTTTCAAGTAGATTTATACTCTTACAATGATAATGCGATATAAGATATATACAGGGTTTTTATAAATTCATTTATACACATGTGTAGGTTTAGGCAGATTATCAAATTTTGTGATAATAGAGAAGGATGGACACTAAATAATAATGATTCGTTGAGATTTTTGATAGTATAGTATCGATTTGGCGTAAAAGGTATAACTTTTTGATACAAGTTATGCTTCAGGACACTATGGAACCGATGAAATCATAATATATTCATAAAGGAAAGAAACAAGATGTTAAACACATCGGTTGCAGGTATACCAACCCCGGGGGTTGGAAGGGCCTGGCCTCCTCACAGGTTCAGAGGGAGAGAGTAGATAAAGGTGGACGGAGGGTCGTACCGTTTCATCGACGCTCTACCACCCAGTGGGATGCTTGCCCCTCTGTCCCTGCTAGTGCCCCCAGGTGGGTAATTTCTGCCCCGATATAAAGAAGTCTATGCTGTATCATATTATCGTGCACTACAATAATTGCATATGGTCAAAAGGGGCCATAACATCATCATTAAATTCACTGCTTCCATCAGCTCTGTCATATATATCTAATCATACAAGTAACAGAATTTAATGCACAGTAATATAATAATCGAATTTCATACGACGATTGCTTCTCTTCAGGCATGTGTGTTAATTTTGGCACTCAAATCATACAACTAATATGTTGAAAGTGGATATTTTCAGTATATCATCATTTTAATAATATGAAAGAGAAAGTTTGCCCAGACAAAAGTTATATCAGTGTTTCAATGGTTCACATAATTTTTTATATAAACATTTACAAAAAAATGGACGTACAATAAGTATCAATTAGTGAGTATACACATTTGCAGCAAGAGCAAAAGAATTAAACACCTCATTTGTTTTTAATACAACTGTGACTTCATTTTATGGTTTCCTATTCATCTAAAAGTTAAGTAGAAACAATAATGAAATTTGTATTTCAAAATTTCATTCTTTGTATCTATTCATTATGCACTAAAATGCATATATTCTATTTGCATGGCTTGCTGTTAATAATAATAGTATTATATGTGCATTTTATGTTGTGAACTTTTCAATCGTTTAATTATAAAGTATTATATTTTTTAAATAAACATTTTTTTCTTAGATATTTTATTTATTTGTAGAAGTGTAACACCTGCATGCATGTTAATAGATCATACGCATGTTATAAAATATAAAAAAAAATATAAAATTGAGTACCAATACTTGTTGATACAGTACATAGTTCATATAACATACATTATGTCATACACATACTAGCCAAATTGTGCATGCTTTACCATTGTATGTTGTGTGTATTATTAAATGCATGCATATTATATTTGTAAATTAATATACACAATAATTTATGTGATATTTACATCCAAGATATTTTTCTTGCTTTTAAAGGTAGTAAATACTCTTAAAATTATTATATAAAGAGAAAAATAGCAATAGTTCTTGTGTTATTATATTTCTCTAAATTTACTGTTTGATTTTATTTTTAAGAGATTTTGCTTTCCTTAAAAACAAGAAACATATTTCAAACATTAATATTAGATATTTCACGCTACATATAAATTTATAGGGAAAATAATTCCCTGTTATTTTCCCTACAGGGAAAAATGATAGATAAAAAAAGAAAAAAAAAATCAAAGGGTGACCATGAAACTTTCATCTATATTTATCTAAGAACTTACTTTAACTTCACATTCATCATTATATTTGTTTTCAACATAAAACAGGTCCGTATTGAGCAGAGTAGAAGCACCAAGTACACCACCGGAAGGACCACCATCTTATTCAAGAGGTCCACCTACTGGAGGAGATTGTCTACCTGTCCCATCAGTGGGATCACCAGGTTCTCCAGCACCGTCTCCACTTCCAACTCCACATTCTGAGCCTGCATCAGTTCCACCAGCAGAACCAACGATGCCTACACTTAGTCCACAACCACCACCCAGTCACACAAACACTGCCCCTCCTTTAACTCCATCGCAAGGTCCAAAATCGGCATCTTCTGCATGTAATAACCAGGCACATAGTCCTTTACCTGGACAAACGCTGAAACGACCAATCTTAGCCTCTAGAGAATACGAAGGTGCTCTTTTAGAAGATGAACAGCCTTTGTCTTGGCTTTATGATTATTCGACGCAAGAAGCTTGGCTCAATCATCCTGTCAAGCGTTTTAAAGGTCCAACAAATGGTCCAACTAATGTTCGAAGTAACACTTTATATCCACCAATGAATTCACAAGTTCTCCAACCTCAAGCACCAAAATTAGAAATCAAACAAGAACCAAACGTAACAGCTGTATGTATCTTTTAATTATATGATTTTATAATACTATTCATTCATGTAAGCTCGTTATTGTATGTTTAACTTAATATTGTATAGAGTGATTGCATTGGAAGGAGATCAGATCCTTACGAATTTGATGCGATGGGCGAAGAAAATAATACAAACGTTGATGGATTAAGGCGACAAAGAGATGATCCACCTAAACCAACCTCTTTGTTTACTAGTGAAGGTCTTCAAGCATCTTATAAGGATTTGGACCAGATTTTTGATAATTCTGATCCCGACACTTCGAGCGACGAGACCGTAAGTGTATCCCTTTTCTATAAATATAATTATAACTTGATTATCATTTAACGGACGCTGAGATATACGGACAATGACGTACGACACAGAATGATAAAAACTGTTGCAAAATATTTGTAGAATTTAAACCAACTACAAGTGCAAACACCACCGGGATCCAACAAATCGGGCGGTATGCACGAAGAGACAAGGATAGATGGTACAAACAAGCACAACAGTCGAGGAGTAGGAGTATTACGACCAGAAGAACTCTCCAAAATGTTTCCCACCCCACCATCTTTGGAGCACAACCCAGTAGCTTCACCGTGTCAGTTAAGCGATCCGCTTATGGACCAAACCGATCTCTCCATTCCTCAACGTCCACTGAGGCATCTCCCGGACATCTATCCTAATATGGGATCCCCACAAGAGGAGTTAATCGACGATTGGTCTTACGTGTTCAAGCCAGCTCCCATCTGCAAGATGGTTGGTTCTTCCAAATACGCTCCACTTACAAATCTGCCTAGCCAATCCCTTCCACCCGTTACACTGCCATCGCACTGCGTATACAGACCTTCCTGGCAGTGTAGTTCCACTTCCATCAATACGGATAAACCTCTTCCACCGTCTAGACCAGGATCTGTTCAGCAACAACCTTGTCCACCAAGTCCAGCGCCCTTAGGTGCTTCATACCGCACGACTACTCTTCCGGGTAGGCCACCGCCACCACCGTACGATCAACCGAGCCCGGCTACTTCCACGACCTCTTCGTATCTAAATAAGAACCTGAACAGTATCGAAGCAGACACTCCGGGGCCAACACGTGCACCGGAGTCTAATTCTCTTGTGGTGAACATTCTTTTGGGTGATACAGCAATGAACATATTCCGTGATCATAACTTCGACAGTTGCAGCCTGTGTGTATGTAACGCTGGTCCCAAAGTTGTTGGTAACATCAAAGGTGCCGATGCGGGTGTTTATTTAACGAATTCTTGGGGGAACGGTAGTGCTCTTGTTCAGGATGACGATCAGATTAGATGCAGCTGTGGTTTTAGTGCTGTGGTGAATAGGCGATTAGCTCATAAAGCAGGACTGTTCTACGAGGACGAGATGGAAATCACGGGAATTGCGGAAGATCCGGCCGAAAAGAAGAAAGGATCGCTCACGACTCTTGCATGCGGAGGAGGGAAACCATCAGAAGGATTAGACATTATACCTCCGAATGTCTTGGAATTACTTCGAGAGCAATGTTTGATAGTGCAGAGTTCTGCGAGCAGTCTTTACAGGGCGGCAAGAATTTATGCTAGTATGAAAAGTTATCCGATGCTAGCGCCTACGGTGAACACTTTGGAATTTAACGATGGCAACGAAGTGTCACTCGCAGCTTTGGATCAGGGCAAAATTGACAGCACTCATAGTGAAAGGACTAATCGTGTCAATGGTGTACATCGTTGGGTGTTTCTCAGGGCTCGTGGTCCTCAGTGTAGCGGTGATATTGTGAGAATGATGAGAGCTCTACAACCTCTCTTGCAAGATGCAGTGCAGAAAAAGTGTACCACTAGAATGTGGGAAGCGCCGTACACGGTTGCTGGTCCTCTTACATGGAGACAATTTCATCGCTTGGCTGGGCGTGGAACCGACGACCGTTGCGAACCGCAACCGATACCTGCGTTGGTTGTAGGATACGATAGAGATTGGCTATCGTTGTCACCTTATGCTCTTGGTTACTGGGAGAAATTGTTATTAGAACCGTATGCTGGCCCGAGGGATGTCGCTTATGTTGTGGTTGCGCCGGACAGTGATTGCGTAGTCAATAAAGTCAAATCATTTTTCCGTGAACTTTCTACTACTTACGAGGTATGTAAAAGCTCTTGCTTTTAAACATTATTTTTATTACGTTATAATTTGACTTCTTCGATAAGTCTACGATCTTTCCTATTCGTAGATATGCCGATTAGGAAGACACACCCCCATTTCAAAAGTATTACGCGATGGGATTCTTCGTGTTGGTAAATCAGCAGCACAAAAGTTAGCGAAACAACCGATAGACGAATGGTTTAAGCTTCTTGGTGAAAATCAAATAGGAGAATTATTGCGATTGTATGCTCAAGTGTGTAATCATCGTCTGGCACCATATTTAACACAGGTTATACAAGATCGAAGTTTATTAGATCCTGGTGATAGTCAATTACCAAATAAGCAGCAACAACAGCAGCAGCAGCAACAGACCACTGTTCCTGTCACTGATACAATGCCAGCAACGCCTGACGTAATGACGACAAAGCCAGAATCCGTTGGTATGTTTGCATTTTATCTAAATATACGTGTAATTTATTTAATATAATTTTATCGCGTCGTAACACCTTTATTAACATATTACATTACATTAACAATTATATATTAATCGACAGAAAGTGAAAATCCGAGAAGCGAAACTCCGTCGAATACGACATCAAATCCAAATCCAAACATAGGCAATACTACACCGACTTCACAAATGTCAACTGGAAATTCAACGACGACGATCGGTCCCGACGAAGAAGAGGTCGAACCGCCGTCCGTTGTTGTTTATTTAGTAGAACCATTTTCTTTAGGAGGACCCGAAAACTCTGACCGACGACGGCTCGCGATTTTAGCCCTATTACGAGCTTACTCTGCCGCAGTGAATAGCATGCCCGAAAATATTAGATCTAACATCAGTGTTCAGGTAACATTTATTGTATACAAAAAAAGTACCGAGTACTATGTAAGAAAAAAATTAAATATTTGCGGAATTTATGTGATATTTTGGATTTTTTGATTTACAGTTAATATCACTGGAAAGCATAATGGAATTAGGTCGTGCCAGAGAGAGAAGAAAAATACAAGATGAGATGAGAGCTTTGGCTTTGAACGTGTTTCTACAAGGACGTCGCTTGTTGAACCATAATTCCACGGTAAAAAGTCTTACTGGTTTCGGTACCGCAGCCGCCGCAGACCTATTCCTGAAAAGTAAAGATGTAAGGCTTCGTATTGTTTAAGCTTCCCGTTCGCTTTCGGTCGTGTGACTCACATTCACGAGACTTTTAACAAAAAGAATAATAAATAAGAAAGCTCTGAATCGATCATTTTCAGTCATGTAGTAATACTCTTGCAACTCCTCCACATCAGGAACGGAACAAAGCACCGTACCGGTTATACGCTCCAGCCTACGTGTTGGCTCCACTACGAGCAAAGAGCGAGGCCCCGGAGTCATTTGGCATTGCTGGTCCAGAGGAATGTGCCGTGCTATACTTAAGTTACTGCCTGAGCGAAGATCAATCCTGGTTATTGGCTGTAGCAACGGACGATCGGGGGGAAATCTTCGAAACCGCTACCATTAACATTGATATACCTAATAGAAAGCGAAGGAAACGTGCCTCTGCTAGAAGAATCGGATTACAGAAACTCATGGACTTTATTCTTGGCGTAATGTCTCAAGGTGTAAGTATGCAAACAAGATGGGTATCTTGTTTCACGCTTTCCTTTTTCTCGATTAGGACGTAGGACTTTTTTTCCAGGTGCAACCATGGAGATTAGTTGTAGGTCGAGTTGGACGTATAGGACATGGAGAATTGAAAGGCTGGAGCTGGTTACTTTCCAGGAAAGCTCTTCTAAAAGCTTCGAAACATTTGAAAGAAATTTGTGGACAGTGCAGTCTTTTGTACCCTTCGGCGGCACCTTGCGTACTCAGTGCATGTTTAGTATCTTTAGAACCGGATTCGACTCTCAGACTAATGGCTGATCAATTCACACCGGATGAAAGATTTAGCCAAGCATCGGTAAACTGCCAATTATCCACACCGCAGGATGTTACGTGTACTCACATTCTTGTTTTTCCTACATCCGCTACTACTCAGGTAATCGAGGGAAAATTGTTTCTTTTTCCTTTTTCTTTTCTCTTTTTTTTTTGGAAAGACATTTATGTTCTGCCCCTATTTATGTATGTACACTATCGTAATATCGTAACTTCGTTTGCAGTCATCACAGACTGCTTTTCAAGAACAACATATAAATGGACCAGAATTAGGAGACGACGAATTATTTTCCGCTTTAAACGATGACATGCCAGAAGCCATGGAAGGCATGGGAGATTTTAATGATATTTTTAACGTATGGCCTGACGCAAGTGGGGGTGGTGGTCAGAGCCCTAGTGGAAGTCCTCATCGGCCCGAAGGATCGCCATTAGGCGGAGACGGCGGTGGTTCTGGTTTAGGCAATCATGATGGTCCTGGCAGTCCATTTCCATGCAGTAATACTTCCAGAGTAAGTAAATCAATGAATGCTCTATTTTTAATAAATGGGTGATCTATTTTTTATCTACTACGTTATCCTTGATGTTATATATTATAGGTAGCAGTTGCTGAACAAGCAGAAGAAGTTGGTACACTTTTGCAACAACCCCTGGCTCTTGGTTACTTAGTATCTACTGCACCAACAGGACGGATGCCACCATGGTTTTGGGCAGCTTGTCCGCACCTTGAAGGAGTTTGTCCAGTTTTTTTGAAAAATGCTTTACATCTGCACAGTCCCTCGATTCAACAGAACAGCGACGATCTCCTTCAGCAACAAAGTGCACTCACTGCTCATCCACTTGATTCACAGTATACCACCGATGTACTCAGGTTTATATATTTTATATCAAATTATTGACGAAATATCGGCTACGAGGGAAGATCAATTTTTGAATTTTATCGAACGCGTTCGGTCAATTTCCAGGTATGTTCTGGAGGGATATAACGCGTTATCATGGCTCGCAATGGATGCAAACACCAAGGATCGATTATCCTGTTTACCGGTGCATGTACAGGCGCTCATGCAGCTCTACCACGCAGCGGCAGCTCTCGTCTGACCCTCACCCTCTTCTCTTGTAGTGCAGCATGTGCACCTCTCTCACGCACTCCTTATTATAATGTCATTTGGGGCTTTACGAGAGCAACTGGTTCCCTATGGGCAACTTTTCTCATGCATTAGAAATGTAGATATTGTTCTAATACTGGAAACGGTTTTTCGACCAGTTGTTGGTGAAACCACGATATGAAGGAATGCGACTTTGTTACAAATAATAATGGAGAATGACGAGTAACGCATACATCAATTGTAGACAACAGGCCGAATAATCACAGCATGACAAGTCCCTTTACAATTTTATATTATAGCCCACTGATGAAATAGATTGTAATTTGTGTTTACAAATGTGATAAAAAGCAAGAACGAAATTATAAAACGAGATACGACCATGCCAGCGAAGAAATATTTATGGAAAATAAATAAAGCGAATTGTTTGTAAGGGAGTGTGAATAAAAAGTGAAGAGAGAACAAGAGAGGGTATATAAAGAAAATAATTTGCAAATGCCTCTCTGCTGATAGATAGTTCAATTATAAATCAGAAGAATCTCTAGAATGTTATGTAACCAAGTTTTTAATTGTAAATTGAATTTTGTACAAAGTTTTTATTAGTAATAACGACGAAGTAATATAAATGATATTACGTTGTTTTTTAATTTTATATAGATAATATAAACGGAAGGGAGAACTTCGTTTTTATAATGCCTCGTATAAGCCCCTGGCGTGAGATAAATATGACAATTATATTATGCTCGCGCGGCATTGGGTCGCTGTTATCATGTTTCCTAGACCCATTAGCGCAGATTTTCGATGCTGTTTGACAAATTTTATTCGAATTAGGTGACCTCTATATATTATACATACATTATAGTGTAAAATATTGTTTTTAAATAATTTATGAAGTGAAACATCGCCGAGATTAGATAATTAAATGAGAGGGGGAGAAATCTAGAAAGAGAATGTTTACAAGATGTAAGGAGAAATGTTGTGTGTGTGTATGTTGCGTTGCGCGCGCGCGCGTGTATGCGTGTGAGATTGTATGTATGCGTGTACGAAAGAGAAATTGAGAGTGTCTTCTGCAGCTAAAAAGACAAAGAGAGAATATGGGGCTCATGAATAGAGCCATGGTGGCCAATTGCGTCAGTCGCATAGTACAAATATGACTTGTACATAGAAACCCCAACCCTCCCTAAATAATTGGTTAATTTACTCACGCCCACACTCACTCTGTATCTATAGTATTTATTACCTGGGTAGTATGTCATTATTGGGATTATTTTATTATTATTATTATTATTATTATTATTATTATATTACGAAATACAGTTTTATGTGTATATATCTATACATACATACATATATATATATACATATATATATATTCAATACGTGTTTTAAATTTATATAGCAAGCATAGTGGAAGCGTGCCTTGTTAATGTTCTCTAATGTTCTAAAGTTTAATTATTGTACTGATATTCATAAGTTGTGTGCGCAAGTACATGTGATAACATATCGGTGACCAAAATATTACACAATCTATGAAAAAATTGTATAAAAGATGTTTGCAAGCTTCTTTGCACATTATCTGATGTAACATATATGATTAATGAGCTTCTAGGAAGGTGCCTATATCTTGAGTGAGTTATTTTTTACATACAAGTATAGTGTTATCTTTAAAAACAAGATTTTATTTCTTACAGCATGTATATTCACATTAGATATACATCGTCATCTTTCAGTTCACACGTTAGATAATAACTACAATATGTTACCATGTTATGTAACAATATGGTACACTTTAAACAATCCTCAAAGAGTGTACCAATTTGAATAAAATTTTGGACTGAAGGATTAGCAGATTTCTGCTATGCTTGCAATATATACCTCTCCTCATTCTTATACTATGTTCAAAGTATAAGTAACCAAAATGTACGCGTGTATCCTGTACATGCGATTTTTCCTGTCAATCAAAAATTATAAATCAAAAATTATAATATTTTTTAATTTAGTGCAACCTCATTGAGTTTATGCCTATAATAAAATTATTTTATTTTCCCATGGCTCATGCAAGACGTATGGAAATAATAATTATCAATTTCAACATTAAAACAAAAAAATCTTTTATTATAGATGTTTTATTATTTCAGCATGATGATGTATGGATATATGTGTACATGTTGATTATTTGCACACTGGACATAGCCTAAGGCAGCAAACATGATAAAGTTGATAGCGACGAGGCTAACAATGAGACTAGAACATGGAGCACAGGAGTGCGACTAGCAACAAGCAATCATTTACAGCAGTGGAATATAGTGGCACTGATTTATTAAGTTACATTGTTACAGAAAGTTTTTATAAGATTTTTTGCTGAGATCGCCAATCTCTTAATTACTCGTACGTCTAGTCTCACTATAAATCGTGCTTACTAGTAATACTTTCATACAAAGAAAGTCTCTTCTTTATTTGGCTAATAGCCTCATCTCTATTTTTATTCATTGTGTCTGTAGCCTTAATTTATGATTATACTTGATGCAACAACGTATACACATATTTGATCGCGTATAGCTGTTAATACAAACAAAATAGAAAAGAACAAAATAAAAGGATATATTTGGATTTTATTCATGTAATGTAGTAACAAGTGACACGTCATTGCATCTTGTACAACCATAATTTTTTTTAATAGGACTATAATTTCCTGATATTGGTATAAACGTGTTAATATGACGAAATACAATTTATCACATGTTTTACATATTCTATATAATATTCTATACTATACATGCTACAACATGTTCAATTTGATGGTTGAAACAGACTAGCAATGCACATAGAAAAAAAGATGAATATATATTGTTACGCGAAACGGTGCGCGGAGTAGTTGGTCGAGACATTAGAGAAATTAAGAACAGTTTATTCTGTACAAAGATCGTTGGTCTTAGACTTAGTCGACACGTCTTCTCTTTTCGAAGGGTGGAAGACGACTCGCTCCTCTTTATGTTTTGCGGTCGTAACAATATATATATATATATCTTCTTTCATACATCCTAATTTTGACAAAGTATAGACTAGTATTCGGTCAATGTAGATGGCATTTCTGGCAAAGGATTCTCCAAGCCATGGTTAATGCCATATGGTCTCAAATGATATATTAAGTATTCCAAAACATACATCATATTAGGTGAGACATAATGAAACGATATCGCACTATCGGAACAGCAATCGAGTCCATCTTTGGTGTCATAATAGATGTATTTCCAATACCAAAAGTTTTTATCCACATGATTAGGTATTAAATGATGCTCTGGTACAAATGGGAAGAACCTTCCACGACCATGTGAGTCTCTAGTGTCCATCGCACGAACTCCAATCTTTTCAAGACATTTCCCCATTTCAACATCCTCTGCACCACCATTATCAGCACGACACTTCGTTTTATCAGGAAGACCCTCGGTTACGAATTTACGAAGACCTTCTTTGCTAAGTACGTATCCAGCACCTCCACTCATATATCCTTGTTTTACAAAAGGTTTGAATCTACATCCAAAATACAGCGGCATACTTGGATTGTAAGATGATAACATATAACGTAGATTTTCAACCACAACGTACCTGGAATTGTCGATTATACATGTATTACTGTTTAAACCAAAACATCCAATATGAAATACATTATTCTCTAATTTTAAAATATGAATCACATATTTGTGATGTATAAATATAATTTATAATATAAAATATTTATGGAAAAAAGTAAATAGCATATTTTACATTTAAAGGTATAATCATAAATTTTACTAACGTGTCATCATCAGCTTTCATGAACCAATCTACTTGATCTTTGTACTTTTCATAAGCATATTTAAATGCTTCTTTGGTTTTGGCCCAGAGATTATCCCTTCCCTCTTTTACTGGCAATACTACAGTGGGTAAACTTAAATCTGAAAAACAAATCAAACATATAAATGTTATAACTTATAAAAATTGTTTTATCATAAAAAACTGTATGTATTTAATTTACTGCACCTGTCACGTCGAATTTCTGAATTGCCAAAAATGAACTAATGTTATATGACAGATACATTTTAAAATGGAAGAGAAAAGATTAAGTAAAACAGAATAGTTACTAGCTATCATATCTTAATGTTATATCATAAAGCTATCATATCTTAATGTTTCCTTACACACCTTCTGCAGAACTCATAAACAAAAGAATGTTACAGCGCTTCCCCCATGTGGCTTTTACATGTCGCGCCTTACTTTGATGATTTTTTGGACCAGTCATGACCCAACAAAGAACACGGACCTTCTTTGCTAATTCTTGTGCTACCTTATCTTCTCCTTTATGGAACTCTTCATTATTACTATGAAATTTGACCTCTGTCTCGGGTCCTACCTAATAAAATGTGCAAAATGTTTGAATATTTTTATATTTTCATCAAATATTTAGATAGTAATATAAGAGAACAGAATTGAAATATACAAGTTTAACATGATATAATAAAGATATACCTCTGGCTCAAGTTCTGAGTAATGATGTGGATCTCTCATTAAAGCAGAGCTTCCAGGAATCCGAGTAAATATATGTGATATTTCTCCAGCGGAAGAGAATAGAAGACACGCTGTTAAAAAGCCAATGACTGTGCCAGCTGATAGTGTTATAACAAAGCGACGTCCACTTCGTCCACCTTTAAATAGTTTTATAAACACATGAATTCAATTATGTTTTAATTAGTTATATATCAATTAAAATACATTAAAATCATTGTACAATGAAAATCCCCTCTGTTAAATGACAAACAAATATACATTAGTAACAAATAGTAGATATTTACCATCAAAACTTGAAAATCGTTGTTGAACCATGGTATTAAATAAAAGAATTAATTATCTTAATAGAGACACGAGCATCGTATAATTTCTGCACTGCATTTAATAATGTTTATTGTTTTCCTTTGTATAATATAGCAGTTTGCTCATGTATACAAAATCATTATATTTTCTCCTTTTATAATGGTCTGTAATATTTTGTAAATAATATATACGATTATTGAATATGAAAACACTTCCTTAATTTACTATAATAACATATCTTAAAGTTAAAACACAGGAACAAAATTTTCATAAAGTAAGTAAAGAAATAAAATGTGTGGATTTCTTTTTTTATTTTGTTTCCATTCATTCGTCAGTGCTGGCAGTGTCGTGCAATACTCTATTTAAAAATAACAAGCGTACAATTATGTAAATTATTGTATTATCGTCTTATCTTATCTAGTCCAGTTATGGCTTGAATCTTTTGTTCAATTTCTACACCGTTTCGCGCGCCCCCCCCCCTCCCACCGACAAGTGTGTTTGTTTCCACTACACCAGCTTACCAGTGTTTGATCACTATAGTTGATATTATTACGATATTATTACACTTTCAAATAAATAAAATAATTATGTGGATTTTGCTCAACAAAGACGTAATAATAAAAACATTTAAATGATATGAATTTTCGATTTTCGTAATACTGGTGCATGAATGGGAATAAAAAAAGCTATGATAGGAGAAGCAGTTATTCTTACATAAAATGTTTTACGATCTCTGGCTAATAACAACTCATAGCCCTAGAGCAATAAAAGATCTTGTCTTATCACCAGTTCTGGTAGATTAGATTAAGCAATCGTTCGAGTGCGATAGAAAATTTTCGTTCCTTTTTTAGAACATATGCTTTTATTAATATTGTAAACGGCACACAATTTAACAATGTATTAAGTTGCTTGTCTCAATAAATATATTTAGTTTCAAACAAAAATCGGTATGATAATATATTTTATCTATGTTAATAAAATCGATTTATTATAAATTATTCACGTGCAATAAATTGTACATACCATAAATGTTCGCTAAACAAGAAAAAATTCTGATAATAATGTTATTTCTTTCCACAAATAATCTAGTAGCTCAGAACAATAGCCTAAATAATGAAGCATACAACAAAAGGCTTTTATCGTCTTTAACTGATCTCATCAAGTATAAAATTATGCTTACTCTAGCTGCTTCCATTGCTGAGCTATGTGAACCAGATATCACTAATACAGATAAAAATAAAATATAAGCATCCATTTATATAGGATCTTGCACATGTCCATTACAAAGGAGTTACGCATAGTTCCTGTTATGCAATGCAATGTCTGTATCCACATTTATACAATATAAATTATACTGTCCATGCACGTTTAATGCAAGGTCATGCTTGAGCAACTGAATGCATACATGCAGAAATGAATTTACAAAATGTAAATACGATTAATAGAAGATAGGAATGATAGGTAATTTTGTAAACATATTCATATGTTAAAACATATTTTGTGCCCTTTTACCATTGATAATTCAGTCACTGCACTGATATGACTATAACATTTTACCGTCGCTAATTAGATTTTATAATTTTCATAGATGAACAAAAATATATCTACAATTTGTTAGTTACATAAATTTTAATTATTACGCTGTGGCAGATATATGTATTATAAAATCACGACTACTAAAATTCTATAATTAAATCATGCTTGCAATTTTAATGTTGTAAAGTTTCAGTATAACATACACACGTAAAATTGTGAAACAATGTAAAAGCATAATCAAAATATACATACCATATTAAAGTGTTTACATATCATGCTCATCAGTCGTTCCATAGTGATTAGATTTATGATCATTCAATTTCATTCACTCAGGTACAATGGATTAATTTCATAGCAGTTTATAAAAATAGACATAGTTTTCTATATTCTTAATGGCAGAAGATGGGTCCACCATAACCGTGTAAACTGTTACCTCGATGGATTAATCGGTCCTTGATGTGACGCGACAACAATACTGAAATTAATGTTGCATTTGTATGCATTGTATGCACCTCACTGACACTGATCTTTATGTACATTTTATATTTATATTTCCATTACGGCTCTTGAATATCTACTGCATAATACGAGACATAAATCATTATTGTTATTTTTATTATAAAATAAAATTGTTATAACATAATACCACTGAACGAAAGCACAATCTACCTTTGCCTACCGTCGCAAGCATCTGCCGGCAACTACTAAATCTATATCGAATTCTGATAATATGAGTAAAGGAACTATAGAGGGGTGTCTTCTATAATTTATATGCCTTGCTTCATACGTGGCAAATATAGTATCGCAATTGATTTCGAATATTGTCTAATTTAATGAAATATTAATAACATTGTTAATTATTGAATTACCTGTTAGATTTCGAAATGTTTTCGAGATCGAAATGTTTAAAAATTTTATAAGTTTAATCGCAGATATTAATAATAGTTATTCGAATTCTTCCAATTTACCGCGTAATATTCAGCCAATCACCATGCACTATCCAGCTATCGCGATTGGACAATTCCTAGCACGTTATATTCAGTTGTTGCATGAAACGTATTATTTTATTGTTTGCAGAATTAAAAGCGTTAGAAACGATTATATATTTTATTATAAATATAAGTTGTATAAAGATGAATGTATTAAAATATAAACGAGATCACAGAAAAAAGAGAAAACAGTACTCCTAGTAAAACTTTGCGGTGACCGAGGCGCTACCTAGTAGTGCCTTCGTCGTTTTCAACGAATGTATAAGTATGGTGAAAGAGCAAACTAGTATAAAAATGTGCAGGAACGTTAAAAAATACTGGCGGATCGAAAGGAGCTCTTGTACAATGTCGATAATGCAGAGATATTTCAATTCTGCTATCTGCTTGTGCTGCAGAACAA
>JAIFRP010000002.1:6157594-6174329 GCA_032403825.1 Odynerus spinipes | reverse complement strand
TAAGCTGCGTGGCTCTCGGAATAATACTATGTACATATATTATGAACAATACTATACTTCGAATTCTAAAAGGCTGATCAACACGTGCTAATAAACCGACTATCTACAATTTAATCATTTAGTGAATCTTTATCATGTTAATCAATATCAATATAATAAAATGTAACTGGAATTGATTAATCTACTGCTATTGAGCCTTCGACATTTGATGTCATTAATAACAAAAAAGATCGTATTAGTTACAATAATTCTTTTTAAATTTTCTGTACCCTTCGCTTTGCGAACAATCATTTATTTGCTCATAAAGTAGCCCGAGCGTGTGCATTCGCTTACTGTACCGCATATGGACTTTATTAGAAAGAGCGCTTCTATCGAGATTAAAATTTCACGCAACTGCGGTTTATACGATGCTATGAGTAACATTTGGAAACGTTGCAGGCGGACACAACAGATACCTGTGACACGCACTGTGAAAATGTTATGATAGTTCCACACTTCGCCGTAATTTTAGGCAGAGTGCGTTGAAATCACTGGCATTTCTTTGGTTTCGTCGGTAATTTTCGGAGTATAGTTTGGCGCATAAGGATGAGAGGTCTATCCATATACATACATATGTAGTCAGTGGTGATACTAGTATTGCTCTTTCACCATCATTCGTTAACCAGCCTTTCAGGCCGGCCGGGGGCTTTGCCCCCTGGACCCCCCCTGGCGAAAAAGCGAAGCTTTTTCGCATTAGGCACGACCGCGATAGTGGTCGGCTCGTTACGCTCGCCTCCCCCTTTTTTTATGAATTTTTAAATTTTTAAAATGCACGCCATTTTGTAACCAAGAGTCGAATCGAACCGAAATTGTAAGTGGATCTTCAGTGGGTACGTCCTGATTTTTGGTTTAAATTTCAACTCGATTCGTGCAACCGTTTTCACGCTGGAGTGGATACACACAAACGCACGCACGCACGCACACACACATACATTTAGATTTTGTAATGAAACGTAAAGATCTAAAAGGGTTTTTGGATATCTCGAATAGTTTCGGAAATAATCGAATGTTATCGAGATCATAAGGAACTCCCTGCGGTCGTGCCTAAAAACGTTGAAGGCACTACTAGGTAGCGCCTCGGTCACCGCAGTCCTGCTAGGGGTATTGTTTCCCCTTTTTCTGTGATCTTGTTAATATTTTAATACATTCATCTTTATACAACTTATATTTACAATAAAATATACAATCGTTTCTACACTTTTAATTTTGTAAACAATAAAATAATGCATTTGATACAACAACTGAATATAACATTCTAGGAATTGTCCAATCGCGATGGCTGGACAGTGCATGATGATTGGCTGAATATTACGTGGTAAATTGGAAGAATTCGAATAATCATTACCAGTATCTGCGATTAAACTTATCAAATTTTTAAACATTTCAATATAATTTGTAAATTATCTAACAAGTAATTCAATAATTAATAATGTTATTAATATTTCATTAAATTAAACAATAATCTTATCTAAATTAAATGATTAACCAAAAATCTCTCTTGACGATACCTAGTTGAGATTATTTTGACTATTTACATTCCGATTTAGAAGAAACATCTAGGTGATTTACTCATTTACTTTAAGAACTGTTACTTATATAAAAAAATATTATATTAATATAAAGCATAAATAAATGTGTTATTACGGTAACAAAAGCTGTGTTTTTAGGTGACCTACATTACACATAAAAGTATCATCACGCCTAACGGTACTTGGAATATGAGTTTCCAATCGTTCTCACGACACATCACATTTAAATACTTCTTTTGACATGGTATTTACGTAGTAGAAATTTATCTTTAATCTATCTTGGTATTCTATAATGTATTAATACCTGTGATATAACGAACGCGTCATTTTTATCAAATACCTCTCAATCAATTAAAGTTTTGTGACTTTTTTTAGTAGTAACGAAACCTTTGAAAATGGTGGATACGTTGCGAAAAAAACGAAAAGGATGTCGCCTACTTAGAATGCCAAAAGCATGTAAGCGAAAGTTCACGTTTGCTTGGAAGTGATTGTCAAATAGAATCGAGCAAGCAAGTTAAACAAACACCTGTACCATATATGTACTACGTTAATTTTTTCGGTATATGCGTTCTACTCTTCCGGGAAACACTTTCCTTATTCCCTTCCGAAAACACTTTCTCAAAATACCTTTCGTATCCCTCATTAATGTAAAAAAATTATAAAACTAATCTAATTGTCTTAACTGATTAAAAAATCTCTCATTTGATTAATTTTAAACTCTGCAAGAAACGGCGCGCAATTTGAATTGGTCGAGTACGCGAACACCGGCGAAGGTGGGAAATTTCAAACAATTAAGGAGGAAGAGGTAAGCTACGAATAAGAACGAAGTTCGACGACTTTTCCGAGGTACTCGAACTTTCGATGACTTAAGAATGTTAGAAAAGGTGGGGGTAGAGGCCGAAGAAAATCTTAACATCGTTAAAAACAAAACTACATTTTTCGAAAGGAAAACGATGTTTTCATTGATAGTAAATGAAGAATATTGATAAGCACGATCCTCCGTGGAGTGTTTAATGAGAGAAAGAGGAAGTGGGGATGTAAATTTAAAGAGAGACCGCGCACACGTTGCGTTTGTAAGACGAAAACGAGAAGATGTCGAACTCGGTCGACCACCCGTCGAAAATGCCTGTACGAGATCGTAAAAGTGCCGCGTGTTCTCCATTGTGTATATATAGGGGTACCACGGGGAAACCGCTGCAGTTCTCCAGCGAACGTTCTTAGGTGAGCATCAGGAGATTAATATTTTTTCTCTCTCTTTCCTTCTTTTTTCTTTTATTGATTTTCCTAAAAGAATCCATTCAATTTTTGTATTTCAATATTATTTCGATCTTTTTTATTTTAAGATAAGATTTACTATACATTCCAATAGCGAAGCATCCCTTTTTTTACATTTTTTTCTTACAAGAAACAAGTGCCACCTGTTGAATTGTCGCCCCCTGGGACTTCGGAATCGTGAAACCGGTTTAAAAGAAAGTAGCTTCTTCGATAGCGTGTACAATTAAATGAAAAGTACTTAGATAAAATATAAATTTTCTTTTACCGTTCGACCTTTATAAATTCCTCCTTTTACGGTACGATCTTTAAGCGGGAAAATTTGAATCGTGATCATGATTTTAAATTACACATTTTTTTGAGCTCGATTTGGCCTTGTAATGAAAAGAATAAATAAATTTTGATTTGCAGGATCATTCGTTAGCACAGAGGATAGAAAAATGATAAAGTTCCTTCTTCTGAGTGCATTTGTGGCTTTATCGGCTGCGCAGTTTCAGCCCCAACCAACTGGAAGGATTCTAGAACCACCTATACCTGCACTGTGCGCGCAACGTGAGTTTTTTTAAATATATCTCATAAATTCTACTTTTCCCATTTCTTCCCATCGTTTGATCGTGAAAAAAGCTAAAACGTGAAAGAAGTTATTTTTTAAATAAGAAATAAAAAAACACGCATGATCTTTTGCAAATGTCGAAGTTATAATCCAGAGTACTCAGTGTGAAAAGAAAACTAGATGATGAAAAAGGAACATCAGGCTAGTCATTACCTTGTAAAAGGGCGTGGCCTTGTAAGAGAGTCAAGGTCTCTCGTTGGTACCGGCAGGTAAAACGAAGAAAGTCGTTCTAAAAAAAGAATTATCAATAACGTGCTCTGTGTTCCTATATATTAAAAATATCACATAATTATAATAAAATTTAACGAAGAATGCAACATCTTTTTATCACGCAAATTAAAAATAATTACATGAAAATTGGAACGAGCTCTAAATAAAAAGAATTCAAATTATAATTACAGCGAGTATCGTGAGACACTATACGAATCAGTTTCTATCAATTTATATTATAAAATTAACGTCTAACTGGGTGCGTGCGCGTTCTGGCTCGACGGTATCTGTGTTAATTAACGGAAGAAGGGCACGCATATGAGCTCCTCATTAATACCGCCACTTTTTTTTTGTAGAAAGTACATATACATACGTGTAACGTTCAAACGGTGTTATGTGCCGTGAAACACGAACGTATTTGAATTTTTAATGTTATCACGGGTACGCACGATTAACATGAGTCGTCGTGGAATGTCACCCAGCACTTTCTCCTCCCTTGTGCTTCGATCGATTAAGGTGTCAAAATCGAAGGGCGTTAACGTGCTTCATGATCTTCGCTTTCCAAGAATGCGGGTCGCTGACCTTTCGAAATTTATCACTATTCTATATTACCACCTGAGAAAAAGTTAATCATTTACAATAATTTACAATTTAATTTTAATTAATTTACGATTGCAAGAAAATATAAAAAAATTCAATCAATTTGACGGTATACCACTGGCATACCGCTAACTAAAAAAAGATACCGGTAGTTAGTGCTACATTAACATTTATGGCATCGGGCGATGTCGAGAAGACATATTCTTATCACGTATTCCGAATGCAATTTATGGAAGACTTTCTTATTCTTTATTTGGGAAAGTAGTTCCACAATTAACATAGACCTCACGGTGCCAATGCCTAGGTCGTGACTATGTGCTCCGAGGTCACAAAAGACGACGCTGATTTCGCAACTTTCACTTTAGAGGAGTTGACGTGCGGGTCGTGACACTCTTATTTACGAATACTTCAATGAAATAACGAATTGTTTTAGGATTCAATATCATCAATATTAATTTTTGAAAAGAATACCTGTGCCAGTTTTTTTCTGATATCATCACTTCCAATAGCTTTTATCTGCATAACCATAATTAAGACTCCTATCTAATCTTATTTAGAAAATGTCTTGAGGATATTCTTTATAGCAGTTAATTCTCTTATTGTGATCATTAAAGGAATAGATTGAATAGTGAGATATGTGGATATTATTTTTTAGGAACTATTCATGAACGCTTTAATGGAAAGGGTTACTTCTATTCATGGGCCGATCCAAGGACAAGTGGACAGGAAGTCGATTGGCTTGCGGGTAGAAATTTCTGTAGACAACGATGCATGGATCTCGTATCCTTGGAGACTTCAGCAGAGAATGAATTCATCAAAAGTCGCATAGTTCAAAGTATTTGTTTTTCTTATGTGTTTGCAATAGTTCAAAATAGAAACCTAGAAAAGGAAAACATTCTTTTGCTTTTCCTGTTTAGATAAAGTAAAATACATTTGGACTTCTGGACGTCTTTGTGACTTCAAAGGATGTGACAGGCCTGACCTTCAACCTCTTCACATAAACGGCTGGTTCTGGACTGCTGAGCTACAAAAACTTGCTCCGACGAATGATCGTAATCAAAATGATTGGTCTGAGAGTGGCGGGTAAGTGTGTTAATATACGTGTATTAATTTATGTACTTTAAAACTGAAACATAATCATAAAACATGCTATGTTTTTTTATTAGTATTGGCAAGCCTCAGCCTGATAATCGTGAGGCTATCCAAGGTGGTGCTCCAGAAAATTGTTTAGCTGTTCTTAATCAATTTTACAATGATGGTGTCAACTGGCACGATGTTGCTTGTCATCACAAGAAACCATGGATATGCGAAGAGAATGATTCTCTTCTGAAATACGTTCGTTTCACCAATCCAAATCTCCGTGTTTAAGACAACAATAACATCGCGAGAAGTAAATTATTTTCGATTATTATTTGGACCAACATTATTCCTTCGAATTATGGTACACCATACGATTAAGTGACGCGACTGAATAGTGTATAGCGCGATTGTATTTATTGCAATGATTACTTCATTACTAAGTGCATTAATCATATCATAGTATATTATGCGAGACACATTGATCCAAACACATTTTTATCTCGAAATCATTTTAAAACTCAGAGTATATTTGTACTAATGTTCGTTTCATAACTCATAAATGCAGTCAATATTTATCCCTTTCATACGATTAATTTCATGTTAAAAAAAAAAATTCATGGCAAGAGAGCACTAATCGTAAACTACATAAGAAAGAATGTGTGAATATATTTAATCTTACATTCCTGGTAAATGTAAAAAGTATTTTAATAAAATAATTTCCAAAATGTTGCATAGAAAACTTTAATAATCCTATAAATTAACATAAGATTACTTTTTACCTTCCACCATTATGATATGATAACCAAACTTTGTTTTAACTGGAGGATCCGTGTAAACTGGAGAACTTAGGTTTGAAATAGGTAATGCGAATGCTGCTTCTTGGAAAGGCCCAACCATCGAGCCACGCGTCATCCATCCAAGATCCCCCTTAGTATTGTTAAAGAATGATAAATAAATTCATTTCACTTTTATACTCCAAGATGTTAAAAAAAATAGTTCGTACCCCAGACCGTGCTTTATCTTCGCTATATGTAGCTGCCACTTCGTTAAACTTTTGACCAGCCTTTAATTTCTCCATAGCCTCCAATATCTTGGATTGCTTTTCACATAGTATGTGCCTAACCTATAAAGATAAATAAATTGTACATACAAGTGTTCCATCGAATAACATACAAATATAATCATCGACTTTGTTTATAAAAAAACGTACTTTTACGGCAGTTCCACCTTTTTTCTCTCCTTTATCTCCTTTTCCGCCTTCTTCTGAACTTTTAGATTTGCCAGCTTTTGCTGCTCCGCCGGCATTTTTCTTAGGTGGCATTTCTCGAGTAAAAACTATGAAATAAAATTTATAAAAACTAAGAATAATGTAATCTGCTATTAAATAAAACATAAATAGTATAAATTGATGCTTTTCTCTTTTTATTTACCCCTATTCTCAATTAAACATACGCGATGTAGAATCCGTGCCACTGTTTTGAGGTTATGTAATCTTATTGATACAAGCAGCGATCATGGTTGCTTCACGGAAACTTCCGATCGAATCTACATGTATTCGATCTGATTCGATCTTCAACTTTGTTCAAATTCATCCACAGTGTGATGTCGCATCGTTGCGAAACGACGTCACTAAAATACGCGCGTGTATATCTATTAAAGAAATGGTGTCCATTATAAAATCGTGCGCGAAACGTTGAATAACAACGATAAACGGAGATCAAACATCGCGTAATCGTAAACACACCCTCTTACTTAATCCTCTTATGATCAACAACGTTCATTCTTCGACGTTTTGTGAAAGAAGAAGAAAAGAGACCGTTTCATGTTTCTCAAGTTACAGATGAAATTAGTGATAAAAATAAAAAAGCAGAAGCAGAAGAAAACAAGACAAAAATAGTTCGTAAAGAAAGAGAAAATCTGGAATCGTTGTTAAAAAATTCGGAGAAAATAGGATTACGTTCGAAAAATCAGGGAAATATCGGCTGATACTGAAGCAGGTGGCGTCAGTGTGTGACGTGAGCGCGCATGCGCAGTCAGTGGTGTCTCGTCGGTAGGCAATTGTCTCTCGGGAGATCCGTCACATATATGCATATGTAGAAAGAGAGAGAAAGTATACGTCCATATCGGAGTATAAATAAGAGCTTTTCCGCTCTTTTTCTTTGTCTCTCTCTTTTTTCTCCTATTTCTCTCTCTTTTTCCCTCTGTCTTTCTCGAAAGTCTTGTATATTCTCAAAAAGGTGCTCCGAAAAGGTGTGTAAAAGAAGAAGAGAAATATACGAAAAAAAAAAAAGAAAAGCGCGTGTGTGCGTGTCGTGCGTGCGTGCGCGTGCGAAGAGGTGGCGAGTGTCTCCTCTCTTCGCGAGAGAGAGAGATATATATCCAAGAAACGTTTCGTTTATTTAGCTTTCGACTGCTTCGCGGTGCGAACTGCTAATAAGCGAGTTGCTTTAACCCGTCAGTGCCGAGGGCCAGCGGCCGTGTGATGCGCGCATATGTCTAGACTCGGAGGTACCCAGGTTCTGGGCACAGCACAGCAGGTGAAGAGGACGACCGCCGAGCACACGGCGGTGCTTAACTTTGGTGGTGCCAAGCGCGGCAAGCTGTCGTCCGCGGTCCCGCTCTCGCAAATCGACGATATCGAGAAGATGACGGATACGGCCGCGGCGGCCACGGCCACGACCGAGACCACGCAGAAGAGGGCGAATTTTTCGGCGTTAACCGTCGCTAATCCAAATGGCGTAAGCAAGATCTCGCCAAGCTTAGCCACTGCGAAGCCTGGCTCCGCGAGGAAGCTCGTCATCAAGAATTTCAAAAGTAAGGAAGGCAACACGCACGGGAGGACGACTTAACCTCAAAACCGTGCTTTTATTTCTTTTATACATTAGCCTGTATTTCCGATCATTCATTCCATGTCGCATTGTTTTCTTTATATTCTGCTCTTTTATTCCTGCTTTTCCTATTATTTTTTGTTTGTTTGCACTATTGTCGTCATCTTATCTTTAACTAGAACTTTCCGATATCAAATTTGCGGATACTTTGCTATCTTTCTTTTTCTATATCTATCTTTCTCGTTCTTTCTTTTCTTATAGTTTAACGTCCCTGTTTTTCTCTCTTATTCTACATCTTTCCCTCTCTTTTCTTTCGTCTTTTATGTCCTTCTACTAGCATATATAATTGTTCTAACGATTTTGATGAGTCCGTCGAAAATTTTTCATGTCCTTTTGTAACTAATAATAGGAAAGCGACATAACCTATCCTAACCTGGTATCAATGCAATTTCATCGTTCGCTCGTTTATCTGACGTTACGAATTTTATAGCTTTCGTTGTTTTCTCTTGGATGTCTCACGTTCTTGATTATTTAAGTTTGTAAGATTTTACTTTCAGATTTTGTTTTTTATTAATATTATCCATTCCAACATATTACATCTATCAATTGTCATTTTATTTTCGTTATAGTAACAGAGTAAGGTTCTATAAATGGAGTTCTGACACTTTCTTGATTTTCCTTGAAAACGTTCGTTTTTGTAAATGGATCTGAAAGAAAAAAAGTGTATAAAATCATAAAAATTCAATGTTATACTAAGGTTTTTATGAACAGACAAATTGAAAGCAATGAAACATAAATAAATATGTTATTAAACTTCTTTGATTTGTTTAAAATATTTATTTTATTCTTTTATGTTAAGCAAATTGTTTTCCAGAACAGTATAGTTATGACCATATATAAGGGATTTAAAAATATATCTCTTTCAATGTATCTATAATGCATCTATATATCTTTATTTTTCATAATAACTTATATAGACACGATTAAGATATTTTAACTGCAAGGATCTTGAAATTTGGTTATCAAAAGTATACCATAATTCTTGCTTCTATGCATGCATTAAAGAAACAAATTTTGTGAAATATAACTTCTTTTAATGAAGTTCTAATAAAAAATAAAGAATTTCCATAAGTATTTATGGGTATCGATATGTTATTGTCATGTTTCTGTAGATAAACCAAAATTACCTGAAAATTACCAAGAACAAACATGGGAAAAGCTGCAGGAGGCTGTAATCGCCATACAAACGAGCAAAAGCATTCGTTATTCTTTAGAAGAACTTTATCAAGCTGTTGAGAACATGTGTAATCACAAAATGGCATCAACTCTTTATGCCAATTTAACGATACTTACTGAGTCACATGTAAAAGCTAATATTGAACAGTTTCTGGCAGAATCCATGGATAGACATATATTTTTGAAAAAAATGAATGAATGCTGGCAATCACATTGCAGGCAAATGATTATGATAAGAAGTATCTTTTTGTACCTGGATAGAACATATGTGTTACAAAATCCAAGTATATCTTCGATTTGGTAGGCATTTCTAAAAATAGTCTAATAAAAGTGACTTGATATAATATACTTTGTATACTACTAATGTAATTCATCTCTCGCATATGTTTCTAGGGATATGGGACTACATTTGTTTAGATTACACATAGTACTGAATAATTTGGTGCAAACTCGTACTGTCGAAGGGCTACTTATGCTTATTGAGAAAGAACGACAAGGAGATACGGTGGACAGAACTCTTTTAAAGTCATTATTAAGAATGTTGTCTGATTTACAAATTTACCAAGAGGCCTTTGAATCTAAGTATGATAATTTATTATATACGCTAGTATACTTGTAATTTTCTTATCGATTTTATATATTCAATGTTTTATATCTTATAGGTTCCTGGTAGCAACAGAAAGATTATATGCAGCTGAAGGCCAACGGTTAATGAATGAGCATGACGTTCCTGAATACTTAGCACACGTAGACAAACGTTTGCAAGAAGAAAATGAACGTTTGCTACATTATCTTGACACCTCAACAAAGTATGTATTCTATTAACTGATGGTAAATCAGTGTCATTATTATAATAATTATATGTATGATATTTTTTTTTAGATGGTCACTTATACATACAGTTGAAAAACAATTATTGTCTGAACACATTTCAAGCATTCTACAAAAGGGTTTAAGTGGTTTATTAGATGAAAATAGAATTAGTGATTTATCGTTACTTTATAATTTGTATAGTCGAGTAAAAAATGGTCTTGTAGAACTTTGTCTCAATTTTAATTGTTATATAAAGGTGTGTATATTGTTTTATTATATAAGTATAAAAGTAGATTATTATAAAGAATACAATGGTTTTTCTACTTTCAGAAAAAAGGTAAAACAATAGTTATAGATCCAGAAAAAGACAAAACTATGGTACAGGAACTTTTAGATTTTAAGGATAAAATGGACAATATTGTTAATACATGTTTTCACAAAAATGAAAAGTTTGCTAACAGTTTAAAAGAAGCCTTTGAAGCATTCATCAATCAAAGAGCAAATAAGCCAGCAGAATTAATAGGTATTATATTTGAGAGGAAATATGTCTTTGGAATAATTTTAAAAAAATGTATACATTTTTTTGTTTTTGTTACAGCCAAATTTGTTGATTGTAAGCTACGTGCAGGTAACAAAGAAGCTACTGAAGAAGAATTAGAACGATTATTAGATAAAATTATGGTACTGTTCCGATTTATACACGGAAAGGATGTGTTCGAAGCTTTCTATAAAAAGGATTTAGCGAAACGTTTGCTGGTAGGCAAATCGGCGTCTGTTGATGCAGAGAAGTCTATGTTGTCTAAATTGAAACAAGAATGTGGTGGAGGGTTTACTAGTAAATTGGAAGGAATGTTCAAAGACATGGAACTTAGTAAAGATATTAATATTGCTTTCAAACAGGTAATTCATTTGTTATTTATAACTTTAAAAAAATATTCAACTATAATTAAAACATTTACTCTTATAATTTCTAGTATGCAGGAAACTTGCAACATGAATTATCTGCGAGTAATCTAGACTTAACAGTTTCAATACTTACGATGGGATATTGGCCAACATACCCTGTAATGGAAGTCACATTGCCAACAGAAATGGTCCAGTATCAAGATGTATTTAATAAATTTTACTTAGGAAAGCATAGTGGAAGAAAATTGCAGTGGCAACCTACTCTTGGTCACTGTGTCTTAAAAGCTTGGTTTAATCAGGTATGCTGTTATATAAGCATTATAGAAACTATGCTAAAAAAATATTTTATGACTTAATTTTTTTTTAGGGCAATAAAGAACTGCAAGTATCATTGTTTCAAGCGCTAGTTTTAATTTTATTTAATGATGCTGATAATCTTTCGTTGGAAGATATTAAAGCTGCAACTAACATCGAAGATGGAGAACTTAGAAGAACTTTACAATCTTTAGCTTGTGGAAAGGCTAGAGTTTTACAAAAACATCCACGAGGAAGAGATGTCGCTGATAACGATAGATTCGTTTTTAATGCAGAATTTACAAATAAATTATTCAGAATTAAAATAAATCAAATACAAATGAAGGAGACGGTAATCTATGCTATGTTTTTTTAACTAATTTTCAAATGTTTAATGAAAATAATTTAATTAAACATACTTACTCACAGAATGAAGAACAAAAAGCAACAGAGGAAAGGGTGTACCAAGACAGACAATACCAAATAGATGCTGCAATTGTCAGGATTATGAAAATGCGGAAAACGCTCACGCACAATCTCCTTATTAGTGAATTATACAACCAATTAAAGTTTCCCGTTAAGGTATGTATTTAACATAATCATAAAAGTATACCATTAAACTATAGTCTTGAATATGTTAATATACATATATGTTTGTTTGTGCAACTAGCCTGCTGACTTAAAGAAGCGGATCGAATCACTTATAGATAGGGATTACATGGAACGGGATAAAGATAATGCGAACCAGTACAATTATGTCGCATAACCTGAATCAAATGCCAAAATTACGTCAGATTGGTTGAATTTTACATTTTCTGGTAAAATGAACCAATTAATTTTGGCGCTTGCCTATTGTGAATGTGTAAAATTGAAGAAAGAAACAAAGAACACTAACTGATCAGCTGTCAACATAATGTTGCAGTACATGATCAGTTCATAAGAAAAACTAGAATGGACCTCATTGTTTTGTTTTTTGTAGTAGTGCATATGGACACTGGACAGTTACAGTAATTTTTCAACAGTGCTTTACTGTTATCCTTGTGTTATTTCTAGATTTTGCTAAAAAAAGGACCATGTGCAAAATATCATCGATAATGCAGCAGTTTAAGATGTACCAACAATTTTTTACGCTAAGCAGTTTTTCACAGCATATTAAAAGATAAGCGGATGTAGTGCAAAACAACAAACACAATGTAACACTGTAACGGCTACAATGAAAATAACTTAAGAAATGAGAAACATAATGTACTAACTTTTAAAATCGGCGGCAGTGCATTAATTATAATAGAATTAAACTTTGCACCATATAAAATTTTGAAGAAGTTTGGCTTAAACATACATCAAAATTCTTCCGTCATGCAAATGTAATTTTCAAAAATCACCAGAGACCAGAATACATTTACAAATTCCAGTTAAGCCAAGGATAATAATTATTTCGAATAATTCAAAGAATTTCAATTTTGCAATTAAATTGGATAGGCATTGTTGCAGCTGATTTTAGGTATATAAAGTAAAATAAAGATTTGTACAGTGGAAAAAATATAGAGGTACGCAAGAAGTATTTTTAATTTACTTTTACTAACACAACGTGTAAAAAGTTTAAAGAAGTGTAGAAAAAAAACCTTTTATTGAGCCAAAATAAATTTCATTTGAACAAATTATATCAAAGATCACTATGCCACACTATTCTGTAAGCATCTCAACATAGTACCTTACAATACAATTCTATAGTTATGAACACAGTTCTAACAAAAAAAGTTACAACAGTTGTGATACAACAAAAAAATATTTGTCTTTCTTGGTAAAAGAATAATACAGTAACACAAATTTATCAGTAAATAATAATGAGAAACACTGTGGAAATATTAATTTTAAATTATAAACATAGGGAAGTTAAGTGGAAAAGAATACTTCTCATTTTTTAAACTGAAGCATAAATATCTTTGCTGCTTAAATTATGTGCTTTTGGCATCTATGAACAGTAGAGATATATATTATATTAATACATGAAATAGCAAGCAAATTTCTTGTCAATATTTATTCTTTACGTTCAAACTTGTACTATAACTTCGTATACATATATCAAGTGTTTGTTTAAAAATTAATAGGAGGGATTAATTTGTGTTCTATCTAAATGTATCTAATTCTTATTAGCTAAATTTATATGCAAGCAAGTAAATTAGCCTGATTAAATAAACTTAAAATCCTAGCCAATTCTCACTACATCAATAATATATAATAATTATAATATTTATGAAAGAATAAGATAGGATTGACAGAAGTCTCATTTATTTTGTTACAAAGGCGTCGTGTATGCGTGCGTGTGTGTGTGTGTGCGCGCACACACACACAGATATATATATATATGTACACTAAATTGAGAAGTGCATTTTCGATATATCCTTGTCTTTAATATCTACAGTGTTTCATGTTATTATATACTTATCCTAGTTTCTTTTCTATTTTATAGATTCAATTGCAGGTGCCTTCCATCATTATATGTATAATATCAACTAGATCTGCTTATTTTTTATTGTATTTCATAAATTAATTGAAATATCGATCATATTTTAAGAAAATATTGTAGTCGCTGTTTGTTTTATTATTCTAGATTTAACGCAGTTATAGATAAATGATTTCTTTGTGTTACACAGGAAAAAAGTAATAAAAAATACGAATATTAATATATAATAAATTGTGTATCTATGTCCTGGGTATGTAACTCTTTCATTCTGCTACGCTAGCTGGAAAATTACTAACTCTCATGAAAAAAACACGTTCTTTGCTACATCTAATTTTCGAATATTTGACTTCGATATGTGCAAATAATATACATATCTATTATGCAAAAAGAATTCATGTAAATCATACGTGTGAAATGTCATCATTCTTTTTTTGGCAATCTGAAAAATAAACACAAGATTGTTACTTGTGAAAAATTGTGAAGGGTGATAAACATTAATGTACAGTTATATTGAACAGGTATTGATAATAAAACATACAAAATTACCATACGTATATGTTACTTTTAACAATACAACAATTTTGAATGTTTATAAAGTGTTATAAATTCTCCATAATAAAAACAAGTAATTTATTATTTAACAAGTTTGTTGTATTCACGTTGCATTATTATAAAGATATTTTATAAGATGAAAAATTTTGATTCCTGTCTACCTTTTTAAAATGTAAATAAAAGAAATTTGATACTCTCAATAAAATGATAACTAGAAATTTGAGGTTTAATAATGCTAATACATTATTATGTTTATTTTATTTACAATTATGTATTGAAGAATATGATTTTGGACACTTATGAATATGTTCTGTAATTTTATTTTGTAAACACAATTAAGATTGTATTTCAATATAAAAAGTATTTTCTTATCTTTTTATTGCTTGGACATGTTCATTTCTTAGATCAATTTCATTTAATAATGAATTTGCGAAATTACTAGGATTGGCATCTTTGTGTAGAAAATCAGAAACTAACAACGATGGAGGTTTACCACCACCATGTGCTAAACATTCCCAACGATACCTTTCACCTGCAGTACTGTTTAAAGGATCGTTTTGAAAATATGTTTGCCAAATCCAAGAAGCAATTGCACGCGATATTAAATAAGAATAGTATTTCGCACCATATCCTACTAGGTGAGAAAATCTTAGCTGCCATGCCTAGAAGACAAGAAAAAATTGTATTAATGTATATCTTATATATGCATAAAATTTCCATATTTTTATCAAATACATACTGTATCCTTAATATATGGTAAACCATAATATTTTCTTTGAATATCTTTTAAAATTTCGGTGGTAGATCTTTCCAGCTTGCCTTTGTGATAAACATGATCTAACATGCTATAAAATACCTGATTCTGCAGTTCTGATGAACAAAAAATGTGTTTAGAAGCACATAACTTTTGCATTAGATGGTCTGGAAGTGGTTCTTGTGTTTGAAAGTGTTTGGCAAACTTGGACAATACCTAATGTAAATTTTATATTAGAAGTTTACATCAGAACATCAAATGCAAATTTTTTTTACTATTTACACTTACTTGTGAACTGCTTGCAAAGTATTCCATCAGTACACTTGGTACTTCTGCAAAATCTGTGCTGCATCTAGTTCCTGTTACATGTTGATATTTTGTTCTACCCAACATAGAGTGTAATGCATGTCCCATTTCATGAAATAAATTATCAACTGAAGATGGATTTAATAAACATGGATTAGACCACCGAGGAGATGGTAATGATAACATTAAAACAACAATAGGAATCTGAAAGCAAATATTACTGACATACTGTAGAAAAAAACCAACATAATATTTTTTCAAACTTACCTGATAAGTTCTATCAGACAATTGTCTTCCACCTCTAATAGCAAAATGACAATCTTGATTAGGTTTATCTTTTCTTTCAAAGAAATCGCAATAAATGTAACCTAATGTTGTTTCATCCTTGTCTATTACAGCTAACTTATGTATGTTCTGAGCCCACACTTCACCAGATAAGACTGGTACTGATTCTAAACGTATCCCATATAATGCTTGTGTAAGATAATTTAAACCGTCCATGCAAGAACCAAGCGAAAAATATGGAGCAAACTCATTGCTGGAAGTATTCAACCAATTTTTTTTCGCTCTGGACGTAAAATAAGCTGTGTCCCATGGCATTAAATCCTATTCAATATAATTTGATTAATAAGACTATTAAAACATGAAGATAGTCATAGAAAAATGAATTTTTTAAATGAAGAAACAAACTTGTTTTACAAACGACAGTTCATCTTTCATCTTTTGCATTTCTTGAAAATCTTCCATCGTTTTCATCTTTAAATTATCGTTCAGAATATTAAGAAAATCATTAACTGCTTCAGGTGTTTGTATTGTACTACCCCTTACAGCTCTGTGGAAAGACATAAAATAACTGTATTGATAGAATTTTTAAAAATAAAACATTATATTACCTATGAACATATGTAGGAAATCCACATATTTGAGCCAATTCATGTCTAGAATTTAAAAGCTCATTCAATAAATACTCTTGTTGTCTATCAGGATATAGGAACAGTTTATAAGCTGCTTCGCGAACAGCAGTCTTGGATGAATCTGTATAAAGTCCATTTACCAATATCTGACCGTTGTTCATCTCAAAACTGACAAAATTAGCTAATGTAAAATAATGGTATTGGCACTTAGTAGAAATATTTTTATCTATTTTTTAATATTGATAAGTAAATATACTCACTATTGTCTGATGTTTTCTGGTAAAATATCAGCATTTATAGAACGTGTGCTAACAGCACCAGCCAT
>JAIFRP010000002.1:6143309-6157531 GCA_032403825.1 Odynerus spinipes | reverse complement strand
TGTAGGATATAGTCATTTAACATGACAACCTGTTGCCTTTGTTCTTCTGGCAAATGAATACCACTTTGTTCAAAATCAAATAAAAATAACTTAGAGACATGGTCATCTATAGGAGAAGTTGGAACAATATCTCCATTTTTTACAACATGTTTTAATGCATTATACAATTCGCGATGAGTATTAAGTCTATTAAAAAAAATGATATAAAAACGTTAAAAAAGTAGTTACAATTATCAAAACCTAAGATATTAAAATATTTAAATAGAATCAAATTACATACTTTTCAACAACACTACTGAGTGACAAAGAAGCATTTTCTGCAGCTTCAACAAAATTCCTATTTGGATGTGCAATTCTAACAAATTCTGCTAAATCTGCAACTTTACATAAAGTATCGGACAAATCATCAAATATTTCTACCATTTTCCTCTTTCTATTAGAACCAGTTGCTTCAGCTATAAGTGAATCAGTCTGAGCAAGTGCGTGATTTTTCAGAGTTTCAAATCCACTTGCATCTTTCAATTCTGATATACCAAATAGACCCTACAATGTATATATAAAAGTTAATTGTATCAGTACATTTAAACAATGTATTTGTGAACTTTTTTTTATATAAAAATTCTGAAATTTCAACTTACAGTTTCTTTTTGAAGTAAATCTAATTCGTATTTCTCTTTTACCATAGAATTGAATGCCATAGCCAAAGGTGACCATGTATTTACCTCTCTACATTTTTGGAGGTATCTCAAAGTACGTCTATTGAATACTTGCAACATTTTGCTTTATTATTTATGATGTAGCAACAGTACAACAATTTACATTTGTATTTGCCAGTCTAGAAAATATAAATTCGGAGAAGGTTAGAATAACTTTCACATTGTTTTTGAGGTTATGTTCAATACTTTGTGTACAGAACAACGTTTGATTGTTACAAATATACAGCGGAGTAACACATAAATTACTCTTAAAATTAAAATATATACAAAAATATAAAACGTGTCATAGGGAATTGGTAAAACGTAATTTATTTGTTTCTCGAACCCTTGTATTTCCTTTTATATTTAGAAACGATGAAAGAATATCCTATCCTATTTTTGTATACCTCACATTGTTTCATACATGATGCGTTAATCCATATTTTCTCTCATAAAATAATTCGCAGTTATCCTGTGATTTTCTTTTTTCAAAACGATGACGTCATAACGCGACGACTCTGCGCAATACGGCATGTAACTCTTTTTAAATCGAAAAATAAATTAAACGTATTACGAAGTTAAAAGAATGAGAAAATCGAGAATTTCATAGCCGATAAAAAATCTGTTAATATCAGTGATGTCGATGATCGTCGATACAATTTTCGTAAACATGCTGTTTAGTGTATAAACAAAATTTCCTTGTATTTATCAATTTTCAAGGTTAACTGAAGATAACAAATGGTGAGAAATGATTTCTTTTATGAGTGCGAATAAGACTGTTGCTTCGTATGATACCGTATGATATCGTATGTACTAATAAGGGTATTAATTATGCATGCCTATATAATCTAGTGGAAGGGGTATTGTATACGTATATACTCGATGCTATACACCCACGTACATTCGCTGACAGATCAGTTCTGCACGAAAATTCTTGTCTCATTGGATATTTATTAATTTAAATATTTTTCTTCGTGAATATTTATATTTTTATCACATCAGTTTCTTTGACTATTGATACTACCATTGTTTATTTATAAATGATTAAATATGTGTGTAAATTTTTATTTGAACATATATTGACATAAAACATAGTTTATAAGTAGTATATTATACATGTTTTATTTTATATACATATTTTAATTTCTTTTTACATACTTGTAACTCTGTAATACTTAATATATAAGATCATTAAGATCTAGTATTATTAATAGTCGCAAACCGGATTAGGAGGAAATTTGTTTGATGCTGTAAGGCAATTAGCAGAGAGTGAAATTCAACTTATCAAAGCCATTGAGGAATCTACAATGGACTGCCAAAAAAATACCACAGATTTGATACCAAACACAAAAAAGAAGAATGCCAAAAAATCATCTAAACTCTCAAATGTAAAAACCTATATTTATTTATTTTTTAAATAACACAATAAATATTTAATATTTGTTAGTAATAACTATTTCAATTTATTTATTGTTACAAATAGATTCGACCATCTGCTGCATTATTGGCAGCAAAGCAACAGGCAGCACAACGTAAGATGTTGCAAGAAAAAAAGTCGAACGCCACTTTTGTGTATGATATTTATCAAAAAGCAATAGATTCATATAGTATTACGCGTAAGGATACTGGTGTTGTTTATGATCATTCTATGGAAGATCATAAATGTCCGTGGGATGAAAATTATCCTGAGTGTCCAGCAAGATTAACAAGGGTTTTGGAAAGGTGTAAAGAATTAGGATTATTAGATAGATGCAAATTGATTTCAACCAGATCTTCAACGGAAAGTGAAATTTTAAGAATGCATAGCCAAAAGCAAATAGATATATTGAAAGCAACTAATGGATGTACGGATTTAGATAAATTGGAAACATTGTCTTCAAAATATGATGCTATATATATACATCCAGTAAGTAGATTATAGATGATAATTTTAATGAAAAAGAATTAACAATTACTTTGCTTTTTAGTCAACTTATAAATTATCTCTACTTGCTGTGGGTTCAACAATAAATTTGGTCGAAAATATTTGTAAAGGAGAGATACAAAATGGCATGGCCATTATTAGGTAAACATTAATTAATAAATTGAATTATAATCAAGCTCTCAAACAATTAATTATATTTTAGACCACCTGGACATCATGCAATGAAATCTGAATATTGTGGATATTGTTTTTATAATAATGTTGCTATTGCAGCAGAAAAAGCTTTAAATGATAATTTGGCAAGTAAAATTCTTATTGTTGATTGGGATGTACATCATGGACAAGCTACTCAGCAAATGTTTTACAATGATCCACGGTATTACCTTAATTGTTACAGTTGTTCATTTTAAGATTGCAATTAATTGATATTAATTAGAACTTTTATTTTCTATCATTTTTTTAGTGTAGTTTATTTTTCAATACATCGTTATGAAAATGGAACATTCTGGCCAAATTTAGAAGAATCCGACTTTCATTATATTGGTGAAGGTTTGGGAGAAGGCTATAATTTTAATATACCACTTAACAAAACTGGTATGACAAATGCAGATTATATTGCAATATTTCAACAAGTTCTACTACCAATGGCTTATGAAGTAAGTAGCATAAACAAATTTTAAAAATATTCATTTAGAAACTATATATTTTAAAAATTACTAGTATTAAATATTGAAAGGATACAATGAAATTAATATAATGTTAATTATAGTTTCAACCAGATCTCATAATAGTCTCAGCAGGTTATGATGCAGCACTGGGATGCCCAGAGGTAAAATAGTAAAATTTATTGATTAATATTTGATTTTTTTATCCTAGTTCCATCCAGATCTTATTATTGTTTCTGCTGGCTTTGATTCCGCTCTTGGAGATGAAAAAGTTAAGAAATATCATTTATCTACAATTCCCTCTTATGTTCTCATTATTTATTCTTATTTGTATCTTCTCTTCCTAAAAATTTGTATTATTTTTAATTATTAGAACAAACATTTAAATTATATGTATATATATGTAAGACTTAAATTGATATATGTATATACCTTTGATAATATAAAGGGCGAAATGGAAGTAACACCTGCATGTTATGCTCATCTGTTGTCATCTTTACTATGTCTGGCAGCTGGAAAGATAGCTGTAGTGTTAGAGGTAAGATCAAATTAAATTATTCATTAATTAATATAAATATTTTAATAATCAATGCATTTGTTTTGGTAGGGTGGTTACTGTTTAAAATCATTGGCTGAAAGTGCTGCATTAACGCTGCGAACATTATTAGGTGATCCATGCCCTATGTTACAAACATTGGAACCACCATCATTAAGGTAGATAAAATGAAGTAAGACATTTAGCGATAAAGTTAAGTAACATTGTTGCATATATTTTTAGTATACGTGATACAATTCTAAATAGCATCTATGCTCACAAGCCATTTTGGAAATGCTATCAATATCAAGAACAATATAGTATTAATAAAAAAATCATTGCAAAAGAAGAAAATAATAATCAGTATTTACCTGTTGTTAATTACAAGTAAGTAATATTCAAATATACAGTATACAATGAATTATAAAAAATACTCTTGTCACTGTTCACATTTTCACAGAGGACACATACATAAACCAGAAATTTACGAAACACGAGATTGTTATCCTATGCAAGATAAAACGACCTTTGAAGCATTAGATAAAAAATTGGATTCATTAAGAGAGTGTAAGTGTATAGTAATGATTTGTTTACATTTTAAACAGCAATATATTAAAAAAATAAATATGTTTTAGTTACAAACTTGTTTAAAGCACCTAACAAGGTATGTGTCGTATATGATGAGAGGATGTTAAAACATCATGATAGTGCTGATAATACACATCCTGAAAAGCCAAATCGAATTTTAAGTATTTATAAAAAACACGAAGAACATGGTACACTAAAACGATGTTATTTACAAGAAGTATGTATTTGTAATTTATAATACTAAATTTAAAAAAGCTTAAAACAAAGAATGCGAAATATATTTTTCTTAATAACTGATCTATGCATTATATCTAACAAAGGGGCGAATAGCAACAGAAGAAGAAATATTATTGGCCCATTGTCAAGACTATATTGATACAATAAAAAAAACAGAAAAACTTAAATCTAAGGAACTGGAAAAACAAGCATCAAAATATAATTCTGTTTATTTACATAACGAAACATGGTTGTGTGCTTGTATATCTGCTGGATCATTGCTCCAAGTTGTGGACAATGTACTGAGTGGGCAAGCCCAATCTGGAGTTGCTATAATTAGACCTCCAGGACATCATGCAGAATCAAATCTGGCATGTGGCTTTTGCATTTTCAATAATGTTGCAATAGCAGCAAAATATGCTATAAAATTTCATAATGTAAAGAGGTAAAAATATTTATTTATAAATTATAATTTTCAAAATTCCTAAAAGTAAAACACATCAAAATTATTTTTATATTTCTCAGGGTATTAATTGTTGATTGGGATGTACACCATGGAAATGGAACTCAATCTATTTTTGAAAATGATCCAAGTGTACTCTATATGTCCGTTCATCGTTATGATAATGGACAATTCTTTCCACATTGTAAGGAAGGCAATTATACTTCTGTTGGGTCAGGACCAGGAGAAGGTTATTGTGTAAATGTACCATGGAACAAAGTAAGTATTGTATATAATTTCAATTCTCGTTTTCCCAATAAAAATTGGTTATATTTTTTTTCAGAAGGGAATGGGAAATGCAGAGTACATAGCTGCATTTCAACAAATCGTGATGCCAATTGCTTATCAATTTAACCCAGAATTAATTTTAGTTTCTGCAGGTTTCGATGCTTGTATTGGAGATCCCCTAGGAGGTATGTAATAACATTACATGCACAATTTTATTGATGATGATTGAATTGCATAGAACAATATTTATTTTAAGGATGTACAGTAACTCCAGAAATGTATGGACATTTAACACATTGGTTGTCTTCATTGGCATATGGACGTATTATCCTTAGTCTAGAAGGAGGCTACAATACAAATTCAATTTCTCATGCTATGGCAATGTGTACAAAAACACTTCTTGGTGACCCCTTACCCATGTTAGATGCTTCTTTAGCACCCTGTTCGAGTGCAGTACATTCTATAAATAATGTACTAAGAATACAGAGCAAATATTGGCCTAATTTAATGTTTAATTTGGCATTGCCAAAAGAAAATCTCACAAAAATTATGAGCTATAAAACAATGAGAGATTCGAAATTTAATGAACATTCAGAATCTAAAATTGCTTTAGAGGATATAGAAAATGAAAAATTGGATATCAAGCTTTCATTTAATAATAAAAATAGTCTGAACCTAGTAACAGATGAAGAAATACTGAAACTTCAGAATGAAATAGAAAACATAAGGATTAAGAATTCCGAAATTACAAAAGGAATGAAAACTACAGAGGTTGTGAGGACATGTGTAAATAAGGATCAAGAAGGAGAGAGAAAAGACATAGCAGGAAGTTCTGGTAGTTCAAATAGCATGGGAAGCAGTAATAATACTACAGAAAATAGAAGAACTGCAGCATCAACTTTATCAAACTATCTTTCTGATAACCTTCAGGTAATCATTTTGTAATTTTTTAAACATATTTTTATGATCATTAAACAATTTGAAATATTTACATACAGGCATTAATAGCTGGAGAAATGTTTGCTATTGTACCATTACGTGAATGTCCACATCTGGACACTGTTAATGACGTGCCTCCTTCTGGTATAGATGTACATTTACCATGTACAGAATGTGGTAGCAATGTGGAAAATTGGATTTGTCTACAGTGTTACACTGTGCATTGTGCAAGAAATATAAATCAGCATGCATTGCTACACGCTGATGAAACCCAACATCCTTTGACTCTCAGTTTTAGCGATTTATCTGTTTGGTGTTATGGATGTGAAGCATATATTGACAATCCGGTAAGAAAATTGTACAGTTCTTGCATGGAGCATGTTATTTTATACAAGAAGTAATTACAAATATTTATTACAATTTTAGAGATTATATGCAGCCAGAAATGCAGTACATCTGAGTAAATTTAATGAAGAATTACCATGGACTTATGAAGGACAATGAATTGGTGCCATGCTTTGCTTATAATTATAAAAAATCAGAAAGGTTTTAAAATGTTAATATTTTCACATCCTTACATATTCTATCTTTACTAAATCGTGTTAGTTTCTGCAAGCAACAAGAAAAAGATTTATATATTTTTTCTGAAAGTGAAAATCTACATATTACTGAAAAAAGTCTATATACGGATATTACGATACACTAGCTTACAAAAGTCACCAATTCAAATCAAATAAGAATTTTTTTAATATCCCACATAGATTGCTATTCTTCTACAAAATAAAATGCACGAATAGCAATTGTTATGATAAAATTAATTGTATATTAAAATATTCTTCTATTTATAACATTATATATCTGATCATATTGATTTAACATATTGCCAAATTGTAATGAAATTAAATACTATGTATAAAAAAATGTAAAATAGGATTTAATCTACTAAGAAAATAGCAAGTAATCTTAAAGAAGATATTTTCTTAAACAACAGATATTTTCATAAAGCATCTATATATACCAAGTAACTACAATAATCAATTGGTACATAAATTCATACGTATAAATACATTTGCTTAAAAGTAAATAATTTTGTTATAACAGATATTAATACTTACACTACAATATTTACAAAGATCTAGTCGATATTTGGGTATAATTAATAATTCATAAACATAAGTGAAAAATAAGTAATTAAATTAATTTTGTACTTTAAACTCACAATTTGATAATGTACAATGCATGTAGAATAAAATAAAGCATTGCAACAGTTTCAATTAATTATTGTGAACCACCATTTTTGTATTTTAATGGACTTTTGTTATAATAAAACTTGCAATAATTAATTTATTGCATATTTCAGGCACCTATTGAGCTTTTTGCCCTTTTTGAAAACTGTGTTGAGTTTTCAATCTTAATTAATACTAATCTGAACTGTTGAAAAATCATTGATATATCATTTATAAGTTGCATTAATGATCTTGGTCTCAAAAAACTCATGTTTTGTACATTTATATACTCGTGAATTGTTTTTAACAATGGCAATTTTTCAGTTGACATATGAGGGTAAAATGTTTTTACAGTATAATAATTAAATAACAGAGAATTATTTTGTGAATATTCAGCAAATTCGTCTACAGCACTATAAGGAAGTGCATAGTATAATCTGTATGGTACTCTTTTTATCTTGAACTTTTCTTCACACTCTTGAAGTTTCTGCACTATACTATTACGTATTTCTATCATATTCTTTGAACCTTGTTCATAAAGATAAAAGTCTTTGGTCAGGCGATATTTGTGATTGCCACTACTTACATATGTTTTCTGTGTATTTCTTAAATGTAATAGTGCAGTTGGAATAGGATACGTATACGATGTATATAGATGTATGTGTGTGAGGTGAGGTTTGGCTTTTAATTCAGCGCTCATATGTGATGTTAGAGAATAAACTCCACCTTGATGTAAAAAACCATAAAATAAGCATAATACGATATTACAAAAATACCAAATGACTTGTAGTTTTGTAACTTTAGATATTTTTGGCGGCACATGATGGGTTCTATTATTTTTCATGACATGAGAGACTGTATCTACTCCAGGTACATGGCTTAGCTTTGGTGCATATAAGAAAACCAGCGGTAATATCACAGGCATTATAAAACGTGGTTCTTGATGAGGAAAGAGGGATAATAATGCTACAGGAACAATAAATGACAGTGTCATTAAACCAACTATGCTTTGTATCCTTGGTAATTCCAGCCATCTGCCTTTTAATCCACTGCAAACAATTAATAATATTCATTGATATATATATGTTATTTTTGAAAGTACAAATATACAATATAAACATGCATACAAAAATAATATTTTAATGATTATAAACTTTTTCATTATTATATTAAAATATTCACCTGAATGACATCCTTGCAAATGTAAGTAATCCAATAATTCCAAGTGCATTGTATAATAGAGGTATATTTAATAAAAAATGCAGAAAACGCGGATGTAAACCATGATTTTCTAAATTCTTTGAATTAACGTTATATTTCAAAAAATTAAGTGGCGTCACCACAAAATTATTCATACTAATGTCAAAATTTCCTATTTCTCCCATTGTTAAATAACCAAAGTAAAAGCTGTCGACTATGATAAAAAAGATGGCTGTAGGTATGCTACAAATAATGAAAGTAAATATTCTTATATGAAAGTGGAAAAAACCAACACTCCTTGAACCGAGGCCTCTTTGTAACCAAAAAAATATTGGAGGAAATGCAAATGCAATAAATGTTGGTCTATTAAATACACCAATAACAGTGATGGTAGCTATCTTAAAACAATGCTTTAAAGAATGTGAAGGTAATGATCCTAAGAGTTTATAATATTTTACACGTTCCACTCCATTTTTAGCCTCATCATATTTGTTTGAAAGATAATCACTCTGTATAATAACCTAAAATGATAAAAATTTGTTATTATCATGTTTATTGTAATGTGCTATTAGTGATTTCTTCGGTTATTCTTACTACGTTTGTCAAACAAATTTGTATACCTTTTCAGAATATACCATGCACTGTGAAGTATAGTATAACAGTAAAGATGTCAAGATTAATTCGATAGAATTTGAAAACACACGTGTAGCATAAGTTAATATTACATAAGAGCTTGCAAATGTAATTAATCTCACTTTATAATTTTGCCCACACATACAACATATCTTATATAGGCAGTAGTCTGATGTAAATGATAAAATACATATAAATAGTCGTGGAAAGACTAGAAGGTAATATGGCGATATTAAAGTTGTACCAAAGATATAAAATACATAGGGTGAAAGAAACTTTAAAAGAGCATAAGATGTGCCCACAATCATTTGTGGTATAAAAACAGTTCGTATAGGAAATGTAGCATTAAATTCCCATGGTTTATATACATCTATGTCAAAACGATCTCCTGTAAAAATAAACATTTTAACATATTGATTGTGGTAACTTATGTCTCTATGGTAAAAAGTAATTACCTGATATAACTTCAATAGCTTGAAAGTACTCATCTGGATGTATATATCCCGTTTGTGGAATGAGTGTCAAAAGAATTCTAAATGCAGCTAAAACCCAATATAGTTTTATTTTTCTCTTTATGGGCGAAATGGGCTTATATTCGTCAATCGATCTACGATATTCGGTTATGTGACGCATTATTTTTATGTAAGAAAATATTATAAATTAAGACAGTAGTAGTTCTCAAAATTGTTATTTAAGTATTGAATTAAATCGAATATATTGAGTATATATTCAGGCATAATAACGACTAATTTAATTTAAAGAAATAATATTTCGTCGTAATAACAACATCATTTCTACAATCACTTTAATTACTTTAAAATGTCAATCATGTTGTAAAGGTTAACATCACTATTATTGAATCATTTACGTTCATCACAACCAAATTTTATAAAAAGTATGTGCATAGCACACTAGCGCTACGTTATTATCAAGAAGAAAACTACATTATCAACTGCAGTCAGCACATTTGAAATTTGTGTTTTTTAATTTCGATTATATATTATAAATTGATCCGTTAGTTGGAATCACTTGTGACAAAATATAAAATTAAAAGAGAAAAATAACAGTGACTTTGAAATAACAAATATTATGTACATAGATGATTTTTTTACACCTCTGGCGGTTGAGTACTTAACTAACATTGTACAATTGTGAACTAATCAAAGTTCGTACTATGACGTTGCATACACATGCATACAGTTGTATGGGTTATATCAGGTTATATGTTGTTTAGTACTTGTGTAAATTGAGTTGTATGTAACAGTTATGAAAAATACAAATATTTAAAAAAGTGAAATTGTGTAATTGAATAAAAGAGCTGTTATTATAAACAGATAGAACGTACGCTGTTTATAATACACGTAAGTAATTTAACGCAATTTAACGTTACTCATGTATAACCTTAAACTTTCTTAGAAAATCAAAAATATTACTTTTAAATACATTGTACATGTAACTATAGTTGGACATTGTATATTGAAATGCACTTATAAACGTTTTATTATTATAGTAAATTATAATACAAAATTTATTTAAGTTATTCTATAAAAATAAATGTATTTTTTATATTTTAAAGAGTTACAAAATGCCATGCTGGTATTATGAAAAGAAAGAATTACGCAATACTCCATCCATTCAGGATGGAATTGATTATGAAACTGAATGTCGATACAGAAAAGAAGGTGCTCGTTTCATAATAGATACTGGCACAAAAATGGATTTAGGTTACAATACAATGGCAACAGGCGTTGTTTACTTCCATAGGTTCTACATGTTTCATTCATTTAAGAACTTCCCACGATATGTAAGTAATTAATTGTACTAGCATAATTATAAATTCAAGTACTAGAACATTTTTGATAATCTCCTATTTATATAGGTCACTGCATGCTGTTGTTTATTCTTAGCTGGTAAAGTAGAAGAGACACCAAAAAAATGTAAAGATATTATAAAAACAGCCAAAACTTTATTAACTGAGCAAAAATTTATGACATTTGGAGAAGATCCAAAGGTATGTCTAACATTCAAGTCTGGACTCTAAAACAGAATTAAATAATCTTCTAATCATGTAACAACACTTTCTATAGGAAGAAGTGATGACTCTGGAAAGGATATTATTGCAAACAATTAAATTTGATTTACAAGTAGAACATCCATATAGTTACTTATTAAAATATGCAAAATGTCTTAAAGGTATAATTTAATACAAAGTTACTATGTATTTTAATAAATTATGTATACTTGCTGACTAATACTTTCTTTATAGGTGACAAGAATAAATTACAGAAAATGGTTCAAATGGCTTGGACATTTGTCAATGATAGGTAATAAATGTCTTCATAAGTTTTTGTAAATATAGAATTACAGTAAATCATACTTTTTTGTTTCACAGTTTATGTACAACCTTGTCCCTCCAATGGGAACCAGAAATAATAGCTGTTGCTCTCATGTATCTAGCAGGAAAATTAAGTAAATTTGAAGTATTAGATTGGAATGGAAGACAACCAAAACATTTACGTTGGTGGGATATGTTTGTTGAGGATGTAACAATGGATCTTTTAGAAGGTAGTTAGTTGTTCCTAGAATAATTGTAATGTTAAATAATCTATTAACTTGGTATCAATTGTATGATATGTTCACAGATATTTGTCATCAAGTATTAGACTTGTATTCTCAAGCAAATAATACCAAGCCACCTGATTCTCCACCTGTAATACCATCTAATGAGCCAAATAGAGAAAGAATTGCACCACCTCCTATAGTAGACTCTGCATCTAATACACCAAATGGTAAATAAAATATAGAATAAATATATAAATTACATACTTCAATGTAAAAATTATATATGAATATTATTCCTTTTAGTAACACCTGGAAAAGCTACTAAAATAGAAGTACCTGCAGTTGCTGCAAATGGTTGTACAGCCACAGATACTACAGATGGCATTAAACCTGTAGATCCACAGACACATTTTCCGACATATCCTACGAATTTTCCTCCTGGCAGTGCAACCTATCCACCAGTGTTTCCACCTGCAAATGTTTCTGTACCTCCGCCTCCAGTGAATACTATGAACCACATTGTACCAGCTATGCATCATATTAGTTCATCTGCTCCTATTCGACCTGCACCACCTGGCCCTAATACAGCCCAACCACCATTTCAGCCTTATCCTTATCCAACAAATGCATCATATTTCCCACCTAATGCTCCGGTACCACCTGCCACTACTCAACGTACCTACTATCCACCACAGCCTTAACACATAATCAGTATTTTGTTGAGCAAAACTTATATTATCAACATAAGAATATTGTATAATTTATGCTAGAATTATGGATATTATAATAATTTAGATTTTGTAAATATTGTAAATATAAAAGTATTATTACTACTGATTTTACATTGTTTTTATAACTTAAATATCTTTAACCATTTATTTGCTAAAATGGTTACCTAAATATAAAATTTATAGCAATTTTTAATAAATAGAATATATATATATATATATATGTTTTACATGTACAGATTTCCTTTGTTAAACAAACTTTTTCCAACAAACGTGATATTATGTATAGTTTGCCCAGTTATTTCTGCAAATATTTCAATAAGAGGTTCTGCAGCTTTAGAATCTAATATAAAACCATCTGTATATAAAGTGTACAAAACACACGGCAACTCCATCATTTCAGCATAAGACAGGACTATAAGTAAATATATATTTTTGTCATTGTCAATCATTTACGATTCTTAAAATTTATTTTCTTTCTATTTGTGATAAAATTTATTACTAACCTCCAGCAGCAACTCCATATATGATGTTTGGTTGTTCTAACAGGTCTTTGTGTAATTTACAAAGATCACTCTCATTTTTTGTATATAAGCATCGTATAAAAGAGGGCACAGTTGGTGTGTTTTCACTCTTGTATTGTGATACGTGTCTCCAAGTTATTAAATATATACTTTTCGAACTGGATAAAATATCACTTATCTAAAGAAACATTAATATTAAATATTTTGTAAGTTTTTTAAAAAGAGGATCTAAGAAAAATATTAAATACTAACATTTAATACAAGCTCTCCTGCAAGTTTTATATCAAAATTAGGTGCTACAATGCACACATATAGATCTTTGTTCACTTGAAATATTGTAACCAATTTCTTGTTACAATGATCTTCAATAATGCATACCTCTTCAGAGTCATGACATAAACATTCCTTCGAAAAATCTACAACAACAGTTAAGTGTAACAGAATGTAGTCATTGTGATAACTTCGTGTCTAATAATACCAAATGTTAATAAATTTGTTTACCAGTTATAACGTCTCCCTCAATTAACATTAATTTGTTTATGCATGTTGGTTTATCTTGTAGCCATTTAACATTTAATTTGCTAAAAGTCAAATATTACTTGTAGATAAAAAAGGGTTTGAAAAACGCAATTCAAATTTTTTGAAGGTTATGTTATCGAAAAGTAAACAACTCACACTTCTTCCTGGAGTTCGTTAGATAGATCTTCTCCGTCATATTCGTCCCAAAATGCACGAGATGATGGGAATATAACTTCTCCAAAATAAGTGGCCATTTGTATCGTACAATTGTCTATTTATCACAAACTGTATTTACCCGTGTATCGTAATGACTCGCAATTCGTGCAAAGTGGTCGCCATTTTTCATGTTTTGTATGTGTGCATCAACCTCCTTGGTTCTTATGAAAATCATTTATTGAATATCGTTATACACATATCTTTAGCATAAAAAAGTATAAAATTTCTTATTGTGTTGTAAATATGTAACATCGTGTGTTCTTGCCTACATTTATATTAACAATATTCTAAAATAAATTTCTACGGTTTTTATGTATATATT
>JAIFRP010000002.1:6127908-6143293 GCA_032403825.1 Odynerus spinipes | reverse complement strand
TAAACATATGTTTTTCTAATACTTACAGTACTATAAAATATGAGATTACCATAAACATTTGTTTTATACAATAACAAGCATTGTATTCAGATATTACTCCAAGTTGAGATCTCATTTAAGGTAAAATATTCTAATAAATTTTGGTATATTAAATTAACTTTCATACTTTACAATAACAAAGTATCTAAAATATACGATTTATAATCATATATTTCACTTTCGAGCAATATTGTTCCCAGGCATAGCCGTAACGCATTTTACAACGTCTATTGTCTCGTATTGCACGATAGATTAATATTATAGTGCAACAGAATGAAGCATAATAAGGTAAAATGTCAGTCGTCATACTTAGAGAAGATATAGACCATTGCATTATGATATCCCCGAGATAATTGGGGTGTCTTACATATCCCCAAAGTCCAGAGACTATTAATTTTTTTCCACGTGATGTCGAAACTGTTTCTAAATCTGTAAAACAAAATGAGGTCGTTTGTCAATTCTAATATGATACGATTATATTATGCATTTATAACTAAGTTTAATGTTCATACAATCTAATGCAGGAGATAATGGATTTTTTCTAAACTCGTCCTTTTGAGAATTACTAATCCTGTATATAATGTATCCAATAATAAAACTCAAAAGAGGTATTACAAAGAAATAGTTGATTTGTGTTCTGAAAACATAAGAATATAAAGTTTAAATATTTTATATCTATATATTGTACTTATTTTCCAATAATGCTTATGAATTACCTTTTGTACAACATGTATCTAGACAGAATAGTTGGTAGGAAAGGATATAGTAAATGTCCCACACATGTCATGTAACCAGTACCTTCATACATAATTTCGAAGGACGTTAAAATAGTAGATTCGAACATTAATATATCCATAGCATAAAATATTTGTAAAGAAGACACTAATAATTCTGCGAGATTAATATCCTTCAGATCCAAACTACTACTTCTTTCCAATGCTTTAACAATAACAGCCCAGTTTACTATAATCTGCAAAATTAAGGTATTAATAATAGAAAAAATTATTATATATCATTTAAGATAATAATAATATAATTACTAATCCAATCACTGAAGCACGTAATAAAATTATTTTAATGTCCAAGGGGCCAATTCTTGGATTAATTTCCCTGCCTTGCCAAAAATTATATACAACACTATTAGTTGATGCATGTAAGTTAAGACATGCAATAGGTGCTTTGTTTGCTTTAATATATAAAAATATTGCTAGAATTGTTCCAAGAATCCATCCACTAGTACATAATTGTAAAGAATTTTCTAAAATAAAGTCATGGAGTTTAAATTTCTTGTATACACATATGCTGAGTATAGTCAACGACAATGCAGCACATAAAAATCCTAAAAATTAAAAAAATTAAAATATAACATAAACAATTTCTTCTCAAACGTAAGTTTAGCAGAATTAATAAGATTATGTAGAAAATAGGATTATTATACCATTCATGTGATACTGCAATCTACCAACTCTATTTTGTTGCCCATCAACACATTTTCCAATAGGGATAGCAGAACAAATAGTCAGTAAAAATAAAAATGAAACGTATCCGAGAAATGAATAAGCGTTGATATACGATCGTATATCAATTGGTATTTCCGGATACGCTAATTTGCACGTGTCTCTTGAACAAAGTAACTGAGGTGCAATTACAATGAGTGGTAAGACGAATAAAAGAATATATGTACCAAACCATCCGCCCCACTCTTGAGGTTCATCAACTAAATTTATTTCTTTTTTGCGTTTTTCTAGTATTTTTGAATCTGACCATGTGTTTCCTTCAAACTCTAGTGGTTTTATTAAGTCCTGAAATATTTCAAACATATATTAGTCACAATGTACAATGTATATGTATTTTTTCAATACAAAAAGATGTTTTTTTTAGAATGTACAGTACAAAAAGTACCTGCTCTCTTTGTACAGAATAGCCTCTCTCTTTTCCATCAGTAGTATCAATTAATTGAGTCTTTCGTTCCACAGGTAAAGAGACAGCTCTATCAAAAGGTCTGGTAAATGCTGTAAATTTATGTTCTGATTCAATTTTTGATATGCTAGACATACGCATTGATCTGCGAGATACACCTTCAAGTTTTCTCAACCGATATTGAAGTGGCATTATATCGGTCGGACTATCTTCAGTAACAGAATTTTTTGTCTCTGTAGTTTTCTCTTCATTATTAATTTTTTCTAGGTAATAACATGAATCAATTAGTTGTTAATATACTGGTATGAGTTCATATCTACAGCACATTATAATAAATTTAATTACCATTGGAAAATTCTAGACGAGGAATAGATATTTTAGCATATTTTGAATTACGAAATGGAAGTTTTCTTTTAGCAGTGTTTGGAGATCTCCCAGGAGATCTTGCAGGTGACCTCGCAGGTGACCTCGCAGGCGACCTTGCAGGCGATCTTGCCGGTGATCTTCTAGGAGAACGTTTACTTGATGTTTTTCTGCTAGGAGAATATCGCGATGGACTTTTTCTTCCTATTCTATTACTTGTACGAACTGCACTTCTAGAAGCTCTATCTGACTATATAATGAGAGAATTATTAATTTTAAATTAGTATAGTTTAAATATTCATACAGCTTTATGTTTTATAAATACTTACTTCTTCTCCGTTATTTACATTGTAATCCATGCTTTTATCTTTTATAACTTATATGCTATATATATATATATATATTTATATCTAAATATATGTATATCACTTGTATTCCAAGCTTGTAATTTCTTTTACAATACTTTATTATCTTCCAGGTACCACTCGTTTACCTTAAACAAATGTATTCTTAATCAATCATGCAAAACTGTACTTAGCTTAAACGATTGTCTTACATAATATTCACATCTATTAATATAACATCTTCTATTACAAAAAAAGAACAAGTTAATGACAGAAACAAAATTCATGTAATCTCATCGAAATATTTTTACTACAATAAGAAATCATGTTCCAAAATTTGAAAGAAAATCAAAATTGAATTAAGCGGCAAAACTTGAATCGATGTATAACGGATTTTAGGATATAATGAACATATGTCTGTAACTTACATATACTTTCTACCAATATGGTAATACCAGAATAATTTTATCATCGAATCCACGTTTCTTGAAAAATCACAATTCTTCTGCAGATCACAGGGTTATAATTAACATTATTTTTTTGCATCATAGCACGGAGACGCGGAAAACCACACGCTGTGTATTCTAAAAAATATACAATAAGTACCACGCGAAGTCCAATGTCCGTTGGTCGTGCGTTCCTAAATGCATCATGTTTTGTCATTTGGTACGGAGTGTAATTTGAAACAGCCAATCACAAATCGGAGAATATTCAAATATTATGCTTCCTAAAGAAATTATATTTTTCTTAGTTCCAGCTACATTGATGGATTAAAAAAAATATAGTAAAGAATTAGTAATTAACTTTGTAATTAATTAATAGATTTATGGTCTGTATTTATTTGTATATTATTAGTTTATATGTATAGTAAAGAGTCGTCGCTGATTGGTCGAATTTAAATCAAGCACCAACCACACATGTACACAATGCACCAATAGTCTGCATCGATACTAACCTATACTAAACATGTGCAAGATTTAAAAAGTTTTTACATTTGGCATTTCGCTATTTTATAACCTTATTTTTCTATTTTGAGATTAATTATAATAAAGGTATACACACGCGTGTGATCTTAAAGATAATTAAAAATTAACGATGTGAATGTCCGTTGATGTACTTGAGATTTTCTCGAAACAATCGTCGATTAATTTCCACTTAAAACGTTGGGTGGTTGGATTAACAATTACACGATGGAAATGAGTAAACTTATGGTCGAGTCAGCGATCACTGAGAACGAATTTCTGGTATTTTCTACTAATTATTTGTAAATTATAAACAAAACCTATTTTCTTTCTTAAACAAACATATTTTTTTCATAGGTCTTATATATAAATTATTTAGTAATACAAAAAACGTATTCATTGCAATTTCTCGTGTATTCTAGATTTGTTTGGAGGACACTTTAAAATCCGTTGAAAAGAATCTTCGAAAATTTGTGAAGACTGCTCCAAAACTTATAATAGATTCCGAATTGGAGGCTGGATTGCAAACTATAGAGACTGAAGGGGAAAGAATACACGAACTTCTTCGTTCCGTCGTTCAGCCATTTTTGTCTAATCGGAGAGGTTCTTAAAACATACAAACATTTAATGTTACATAAATATACATACATAATCTATTATACCCATCTAATACATGAATATACTATGCAATATTTGTTTCAAAATCCAGACCCAGCCGTTTGTTTCAGACCCACCAGAAGACGCGGAACCAGAATTGAAATATAAATACGAACAACTAAAGGAACAATTACACAATCAAACTATCGAATTGGAGAGAGCTATTGAAGAAACGCAAAATCTTAAAATCCAAGTATCTTATCATTTTTTTATTAATACTTAAAATGTTTTCAATACACTCTATTCTCTATATTTCTCACCTCCTTCTATAAATAAAGACAGCGCTTGAATTAACGATATGCAACTTACCTTCGTTTACGCAGATACTAAACCAAAGCACTTTTTGCGCGAGTTTAGGCGCAGTATTGGGAAACTTAGCGTGGCGCGCGTCCCGTTTTCCAGAGATTGTCGATATTTGGCTATCAGGTGTAAGCAAAATCATTTTTTTCTTTTACATATCATCCCATTACGTGCCGTGTCTTGTTTACAAAATTACCTTTATGTTTTATGAAATTTTGAAGTAAATGACTCGGCACTTAACACTAGAACTACCGACAATTAACGTATACATATTTTTATTAGACTGCCTCTTGTTAAAGAATATATGTATATTTTACTACTTAGAAATACACTTGTTTCATACTTAAATTTAAGTAATTGTTAAATGAAAATTTACAACCAGCTTTGTGACTGATCTGGTAGTTCTAGCGTTAATGAGGTATACACGTTATACTGTGTTATAATGTACTCCGACTTTGTACGATTGTAAGGGAACATTGCGTAGCTCCAGAATAAAGTAAGAGAGTTCCTGTCGATAGTGAGCGGAAGTTTCGTGGCATTTATAAGCACGTACGAGACGGGTATACCACCCACGAACAACGTTGAGTATCAGTTCGTGTTAGGACTATTGGGTATTGTTACAAATATATCATCAATGCCGAAGGGTCGAGAATTCCTGATCACGAATCAAAACGGAAAGGATCTCGTCGAGAAGATCATCAAATTCATGCCCAATTTCTTCCCGATCGTATCTAGAACACATTCGTTAATGAGGCAAAGTTATTAGTAATTTTTGTATGATTTACTCGCTCAAGCTATCACGACTCTATCGCTTTATCTCTATTTTATTATATGTTAATATTACATATTCGATCTAATTAATGATAGAGAGCGAGTCATGTTAATTATACAAAGTAATTCTGTGTTTTCTAAAAAAGAATTTCCCATTTCAGACTGATGCTGATGATATTGTATAACGTGAGCATGAACAATACTGGTTTACGTTGTTTGTTCGAGTTTCGCGTGGCCGGCGTTCTGAGTCACTGCCTGGAAAAGGACACGTTATCGGAAGAGTTGCAACTGTTATGTTTACGCATACTCCAATCGATTAGTTACGATCTTAAGGACCCAAAGTATATCGAGGACCTAACCACGTCAATTTCCGTTAAGAATATTAAAAGTATTGCTGCCAGGGGACAAAGCGAAACGTGTTGTGCAGCGAAAGAAGTTATCAAGCAATTACAAGAATCCTTGAAATCCAGGGAGACTCTATGAACCCAACAAATAAACTTGCTTCTTTTTTCTTCAAAAAAAGGAAAAAAACAACAAAAAAATAAAAAATCGTGATTGTCGTTTATGAGAGCTTTGAATTATTTTTATAAGAATTAATTAATTTGTATAATCGGTACCAACGATTAGCTGGAACTGGTGCAACGACCTTTGTCTCGTTTGAAAGTTAACATAACGTGTTGTGTTCTGACAAACAGTCTGATTCACCGCTCCCGTCTCGTAGAAATATATATGCATACGTCATTTCTCGCTTCGTCAAAGGAAGCGGTTGAATCTGCACTGTTATCGAACGTGCCTCAAATTCTTCGCTTTACCGTGCACACATACGTACACCTCGTGTATGTATGTTGTGTGTCTATGCAGAGCTGGCTTCTCGTGTCGGCGGCGCGTTGCAGTGAAATACATATAATGTACTGCGCAAATAATATCACCGAGAGTGCTGTAATTTCCTGTCTAACGAACCGTCTGTTATCAAACAAGTATATGATGTACACAAACTTATGAGACGTGTACATATTATTCAATATCCTCCAAATCGTAACGTGCATGCATATATGTATTTCAGGATGAAATAAAATTAATGTAATATTCATATTTCAGATACTAAAGAACATTAGCAAAAGAAATATGCATGTTCAATGAGTTTCCGTGTCTACTTCAGTGAATTCAGAATGACTGCTAAGGACAGCGCAGAAAGTGCAATGGACCGTATTAAAAGCGTGAATAAGTACCGAGGTGGGTCCATGACTTAAAACCGTTGTCTGGAATACGTAGGCATCCTCACGGAACGTGTTTGCTTCGTTAAAGAACTTGACCCCGTGCTAAGTACTTTAACAATGTATAAACGATTCGCGTGTACGGCAGTTTAGCAGTGTAAGAGGATTACACAATTTTCGATCGTTTGATTTGGATATAATATAAGAGCGGGTTCGTTCATTCCATTCGTTATTATTAAATAAGCAATGTCGAATAAATAAAATAGATAATAAATCCCTAAGAAACGCAGAAATAATTATTTAATTAGAATCCCACGTCCTACGATAGGTACTTATAAACATTGGTATACGTATGTACATCCAACTTATATCATCTATTAACAGTAACTAACTATAATCCTAACTATCCTGATACTTCGAAACACAAGTATACGTATATTTCCCTCGTGCACTATCTGTTAACGCTAACTAACTATAATCCTAAGTCTCCTGATACTTCTAAACGCTAGCGAATATACATCAATCATACATATAGGAAAACGAGCACGCGTTCGCGGGTACGCGCGTGTAATCGATCAGCATGAAGAAGAAGGACCCTTAGAAAGAGGTTTTGAGGTCTAGAGGGCGCAGGCACGTTGCACCATGGGCGCCGGCGTCGGAAGTTGGAAAACTGGTGGGGGTAGATGGTGAGCGTCGCGACGTCGGGCGTCGAGGATACGGGAGAGCTCGCGACAGGCAGGCCAGGCAGGAGCTACGGCAGGCGACGGCCGGGCGGTCGTTTTATTGATCCCGGGGCGCCGCGGCGCTACCCACCCGCGGCGGGGTCGCCTCCGAGAACTTTCCTTTTCCTCGAAGAGGATCCTTTTTTTCCATCTTCTCGTCCTCTAGCCGGCTGCTCGCCGCAGGACGAGAACGCCGAAGGAAACGTCGATTCACGAAGAAGCCTGTTTAACGAGTCCCGTGGACTCGTCCGAGTTTCGTGCGCGAATCTACGTGAATCTCGTGATCATCCTGAAGGTTCACTTGTGAGCCCAGTACTCTAGTTCGCTAATGTCCTTCTGACACGAGTTTCAACGGTTACAAGAGCTGGGAGAGACGTGAACGAGCTGCTAGAGAGACGTGGACGTGTTGAAAAGGATCGAGCCTCAGGATCACAGTGTGGATCCAGTCGATGATGGAAAAGTTATAAGCTCGTGAGCTTACGAGGAGAAGAGCTCCCACAGGAGCCGGAGGTGGTGGTTGCTCTGCTTTGAAGAACACGAGCCGGGTTTGGAAGGCGCCGCGGCGCCGAAATGGGCCCTGCCAGTAGCCGAGAACAGATCGGTGAGCAGATCGGTGATGACGATGGCCTGCAGATCAATCCTAAAAACAACATCATCGGTAACAATGTTGTGAGTATTAAACTAATCTTCGTCTATTTTGTTAACTATTATAGTTCGTTATTGTTTATGCGATACTTTAAAGTGGTCCCTTGCGATTAACTATATCTGAGTTACAGAAACAAGAAAATTTTTTAGATAATATCATTTATATTACAGTTATATCAGAGATTATAGAGTATTCAAAGATTCTAGGGACACTGAACATGATAAATTAGTAGAAATGCTAGTATTTTAGATCGACCTCCGCAATGAACAGACGCAGGATTGAATCACCGCATAGCGTGCTTCGTTACTTTCTCGGATAAGATTAATCGTGTTCCCTGCAACGAAGGATCATTTTTATTTCTTCAATAGCAATTTAATGTGATAGTCGTTTTTACTGCAAAAATCGAAATAGTTAGAAGATAACTTTAGTCTTCCATTTTTCGTTCTTACCTCGACGCTTCCTCGATCATTTGGATTTTCTAACTCCTTGGTAACCTCATGCTAACCTCATTGAGGTTTTCCAAGGAACGTGACTAGTGTGTCATTATACATCGATCGCTAAACGAGCAAAGTCTAGTTGCGATTTTAAAGTCGATCTTTCGCGGCATGGCAGGACTTTTTTCCTGTGATTACGTAACGTTCGGGGGCTTTCTGTAAAATAAAAGCATGACGAACGTATATAACGTATACAGGGGGTTAATCGATAAAATTATTGTCGTCTGAGATAATTTTGTACTTACCAATTGCTACAAAAATGTTCCGTTGCATAAAATGTCATGAAAAATACAAGATTCTTAAACTACGTTTGCAACTTCGTGTCTAAACGTTTAATATGACGTAACAATGTTTGAAAATAAATAAAAAGCTGTTTCGGACGACGATAATTGTTGATCTAACCTGTACGTAACGAAACTGACCAAAACTTGGCACGTTCAAGCACATTCTTATCTCTACCATGTCCTTCCCAGCTTTTCGATCAACCGCCGAAGATAACGAGGTTATTCAGCTTCTAATCGAACAAAAAAGTACATTAGATAGGATAAAAAAATGATTTTGGAGTAGAGATACCTTTAATATCCTGCAAAAGTTGCACAAAGTCGTTTAAAATATCATTTCGCGCCATACAATCGTCGCATCTCGCCGACCAATCACAGCTCACTGTCGATCGGCGCGAGTCTCCTCCCTTTTCAAAAAGTTACACGCATGCGACTTGGTGCGTATTCGAACGAGCTTCGAATTTTTTCTGTTTTTTGGTTTTTCGATTTTTTTTCGGCATCATAATAAAAAACATAAAACAAGAGAAAAAGCATAAAAAGAATTAGGCAAACAACGGCTTTCCTTTGTTCGTGTCCTCGAGTGCATAATCATGCTTGTCCATCGGTAAAATGTTTCTTTTTTTCTCCCATTAGAGCTACAAGTTATCTATTTCTTCTAATTTTTTAAATGACGCGTTGGACAAAATTAATTAAATAAATAAAATAGAAAATTATCTCACGAGAAGATCGCATGTTCTCTTGTACGATATAATCTTTGAAACATGTCGATAGATCGAATCTTGTCTACACTTAATTTCCATCAAAGATTTGCAAACATTCAAATATTACAATAGGCGTGTGCGAAATTACCCTACGTCACGCTTTAATGTGCGCCTGGCCTAACGTGCCCGTAAATCATTGCCGCGCGCGTCGTTTGGTGAAAAGAAGAGGAGGTAGATATTGGTGGGGGGAAAAGCAAAGGAGAGTATTGCGGGGGAAGAGGGGCGGCGAGCGAGGGGNNAGAATCACGATATAGGGGGCGGTGGCACAAAGCGCGACGCGATGACACGAAGACGGCCGACGGTGTACGGTGAATCTCGAGATGGTGGATAAACAGAGATATTTTTCGAGAAAAAAATTAAAACTACGAACACGCACAAAAATCGACTTGGAAAAATAAAGAAGACAATTTCACAGAAAAGTTGGACTAAATTGTGAGTAAATGCAACATATACTATATCTGTGCGCGTTTGTGCGTGTGCCGTAGAGATATAACACGTTAAGAGATTAATAATGGAGACAGAGATAGAAAGATGGGAGTTGCATTGGCGGAAAAGGGAGGGGGCGAGCAGAGGAGGGGTTGGTAGGAGGGAGGGGGAAAAATCGGACGGGAGTCCACGTCCGAGTTGCACGATAAGTCGATGATCGGTGGCAAAGAGGCGCGCATTTTCGTATCGCTCGTTTCGCGTCGAGCAGCTGGACGCTGTCCAGTCAGGTGACACGTCCTCTGTCTCCTTCACACTTCCCTGTTTTTTTTATTAGTACATATACATCTTCGTCTCTCTCTCTCTCTCTCTTTCTCTCTTTCTTGTTATTTTATCATTAATCTTCTCCTTCTGTCTCGCTTTTTTTACGTTTCGTTCTCTCTAATCTCTTATCCCAGTTATTAACGCGTTTTTTGCTCGTCGCGGCACGCGTCGGGGGTGCGATCGGCTCTCTATTGCATATATCACCGTTGCTGCTTTTTTCCTTCTCCCCTCGTGTTTTTTCCTTACGTAAGTTACTCGATCGATCACCGATTGGAAATCGTTTCGACCTCTTAACTCCGCCATGTCGCCAAAAAGCAAGGTAAGACAATCATCGTCAATCTTTTTTTCTCTCATTTTTCGTGACGTTACTTTTTTCTTCTTCTTTTAAGTGTGTCCATTTTTGTAAAAAGATACATTTCTAATTCGTTCTATTTTTGCCTTCATTTTTCAATTTCTTTGCCCCTTTTTGCGCGAATTTATTCATTTCGAATTTGAGTTAACACGAGTCGTCCAATTTCGAGTGGATTAACGTGATTCGTCCAACTTCGAGTTGAACGCGAACGATAACGAGATCGATAATACGCGTCCATTACGTTGAAAAGGAAAAGAATTTTTGTCGATTATTTTATTGATTGAAAGTTTTAAGGATAAAAAAGAGGAGCGTATATAATTGTTCTTGGTAAAAGTAGGCCTCGCGCGAGATTGGACGAGCACACGCGACGACGAGGAAATTGATAAATAATGGTTGCGAGTATCGTCGATTTCGATATAATTATCGAATCGCTCGCATAACTCGCGCGCCACGACAAAATTTCTTTTTTTCTTTTGGTGTTTTCAAACATTTTATTTTAAAAAAATCATTCGGAAGAATATACTCGAGTTCGTTCGCCGAACCGTCGGTAATCTTTTCCAGTTTACCTTTCATCACGTGGTAATTTACAACGTTGCTCGTGATGATGCCGAGATCGAGATCTACTTTGCGCCATACGAGGAGCCTTATCTTTTGAGTGTTTATTAGCCTCGTTATCGTTCTCTATCGATGTCGAACACGTCTCGTTACTCTCTCTCTCTCTCTCTCTCTCTCTCTCTTTCTCTCTCTTGCTCTTGAACTGCAAGCTTGTACGAAGATCGTTCGTGAATTACCGAAGAAGTTACGTGCGCAACTTCCCTCCCCCCGCGGATTAAGATTATTTTCACGATGAGGTAAACTGCTTGTTTACGTCGAACAAAAATCGACGAGTTCGATGAAGCTTTCAATCATTGTCGAGCTTATTTTAAAAGTAGAACACGTTTGGTAGATTTTTGGAAGAGATTTAACAAGAGATATCGTTCGTATCTTTCGTACTTTTCAAGATGGCTGCTCGAGGATTTTTTGATGATTACAAAAACGTACCTACTATCAAAAAATGAGGAAGTACTTCTGATAAAACGTTAGATCGTTCTTCTTTTAAAATTGCCTCCCTATCTAATAATTAATTTCAATGAAAAAATTCTTTGGTATAATGAACAAAAAGAAAAAAAGAATTTCATCCCAATCGTCACTGACTCAAGCAGTATATACACAGTGTCCAGTTCCTAATCGCCCTTAACCAAATATTTAAATGGTCGGTGGCAAAACGTACGCGTACGATTGTTATACGACAAACAGACAAAATAGTGAAATGAAAGAAATACGGACGAAAAATACTTCAATGCGATATAATAATATCTCGGAAAAGTCGGACAATGGTAGAGTGCAGAGAACAAACGTGTGATTCATCGGATGCGACGGGGTACGTTGCTCTTCCTTTGAAAAGTGCGCGCGCGAGCGCGTGCACTAACAAGATGGCACGCCATTTATCGGTTACTTCTTCTTCTTCTTCGTCTTCTAAGTATCGCGGTCCTAAACAAACTGGGACAACGGGAGGAGTCTAAAGTCGTCGTAAACAATATCGTTGTTCGCGGCAGAGTAAAAAGATAGGAGGTCCTAGACACTTCGATACGACGTCAACTCGATTTGCTCTCTATCTTCATCTACCTCTTTATCTCTTTCTCTTTCTCTTTCTCTTTCTCCTTCCTCTTCTTACGTATACGTATATACATACTCTATCTCTTTATATCTCCGTCTTTGTCTTTGCCGCACACGCCGTTCCACGCGATGCTCCGCGAACGAATTTTTCCGCGAGAGATGAGAAGCAGATGCTTTCGCGTGCGCCTAGCCGGCCTCTAATTGTCGCCGGTTATTATCTAATTAATTCATAAGCGTCATCATCGAGCATATGAGAAGCATCTCGGTGGAGCAAGCCAACGGTGCAGAGTGTTTCGCGTGACCAACCAGTTGATACAGTTTTGTCCGTCCGTTATTCACGAACCCTGCCGTACTCAAATAAGTCGTCGTATTTCTTCTTTCTATCTCTCTCTATCTTTGTCTTTTTTCTCACGCGTTCGTAAAAAAGATGCAGACTGTAAGTATATTCGCTCGTAATCGATAGCTCGATTTTTTATTTGCTTATGAATCGAAATGGTACGATCGGTAACTACGATTTCTAATCAATGATATATGGTAATACAGTAGTCAAAAATCATTGACGTTTTCGATCGAAGATTACGATGGAAGATAGCTTGGTTAATGGGAAAAGTAGAGAAATAGTTTCGTCGATATGCGTACGCGTAGAAATTGTCCACAAGCGTGAAAGGAACTGATTGGAAAATGTTCGATCGGGAAATTCACGAAAGCACCGCAGTAAAAAAGATCGCATGGCTTATGACCGCAAATGATAACGAAAGAGGAATTTTATCGGTGAGCATGCGCGCGCGCAAGTTACGATCTTTGCCGGACGACGGCAGCCGAGCGTGTGATTTGTTTTATTGCGATCTACGAACGATTCATCTTGAATTTTTTATCAGCGGAAGATGTTGCATTCGCGTTCATTCTCTACGTGATTTAAGTTCGAGGCATTATTTAAATTTACGATGTATGTATTCGCGTAATGTAATTTTAATTAACTACGATATTAAAAAAAAGTTAGTAGAATGTTTTTTGTTACAAATTTTGTTATTGTTTTTCACGAATGCGTCGACAAGGACTTCGCCTTCGGATTAATGTTAATTAACTCCCCTCTTTTTCTCTCGTAGCACACATATTAACGTGAGACCTCGACGTACCACACTTATAGCTCATCGCGCATTCCTTGAACGCGCTAAGCAAGAGAACTCGAAGTGCATTGCGTTATTTTGACGAGGATAACAGTAGAAAGAGAAGAGTAAAGGGGGATGGGAAGGTGTTATATGTTTATAGGTTAACTTACCTTGAATGCGCGATCAGTGTCGTTCGAGAAGGCTCGCGCGTAACCTCGTTGATTTAGAGTATGTTTATACGTGTTTGAATTTCCCGCTTTCGTTCCATTGTCCCGCGAATCGACGACTTTATCGGTATATCGCAGCCCTTCTCGATACCTCCGCGTATTCTTGAAAACGAGTAGAGTGGTATGTGAGATATATCGAACGTGATCGATCTTTTTTAATCGACACTCTCCATCGGTCCATTGTATATACAGGGTGTCTCCTATTCTAACGAAACTCGCGTAAATATCGAATATTTTACAAATTTAGTTTTGTTTGTATAATATATTATTAGTATGTTATACAATAAGTTATCGCTTTTGAAATCGTAATCAACTATTACCCCGTCGGTAACTACAAGCTTTTATTACCGACTAAGATATGATTAGAACGCTATATTTTTCTAAGAAAAGGTCATCGCTTTTTTTAACCGGGAATTCCTGTTAACTTTCATGCAATAATCATGACGATATTCACGTGGTTTAATTAAAATGGGATACCCTGTATATATTCACATGCACATACGTGTTCGAATTTCCTGTTCCCATTCTTTTATCCTACGTTACGTCTCTATGTGTACCTCCTGCGTGAATACGTATACGCATTTTCAAATTTCCCGCTTTCGCTCCTTCTATTCCATGATGCGTATATGGACCTGCACCTCCTACTATGTATGTACGTCCTAATTTGCCCACACCCGCGAATGTGTGTATATATATACACACATATCTTCTCTCTCTCTCTCTCCTCTCTCTTGACGTACACGTCGGACTTTATCCGACGGTAAAAAAGAGATCAGTGCATGACACACCATAAGGCCACACTGCACCGTGCATCGGGCTACGCATGTTCGCGATGCCGTATAAATAGAAGTAGTCTTCTATACGAAAGAAAGAGACAGAAAGACGCCTCTTGTGTGTCACAATGGTTGGCGCGGTAAGCGCTCGGCATCCAGTGGCGTCGTCGTCGTGGACGAGCGCGGTCGACGGCTGCGCGCTCGTCTCTTCGAGAGCCGGTAAAGGCGCGTGCGAGTTTTCCTTCTCTTTCTTAACTTACGCTCGAGCATCAACGTGAGAAACATCTTCCCTCTCTCTCTCTCTCTCTCTCTTTCTTAAAACTGCGAGTAAGACTCTTTCCTCGTTCCGTTTCGCAAAAAGTAAAACGACGACTCGTACCGTTCATACTCCATCTTCCTCATCGAAAAAAAAAGAGTCGTCGTGCTCCTCGTCGTCATCGCCGTCGAAGAGACGGCCAGTTTTTAGTTCAGAGTACGTCAGAAAAGAGACACAGAGAGGGGGATATCCTACCTCTCTTTTTCTCCGGACTTCTTTCCTCCCCCCTCTTTTTCCTCTCGCCGTTCCTTCCGCCGAACGTACCCACCCCCTCCTTCACTTCACTCGTGGTGCACGCTCTCACTCGTACGGGCGGCTTGCGCGTGCTATGTCAGTGCGATAGTGGCTTGCACCGAGTGCGGAAGAGGAGCGAGTAAACGCGAGAATGGCAGCGGATTACGACGAGTGATATTCTCTCGACGGACGCGCGCGCGAGTCTCGTGTGTGTGTACCGAGAGAGAGAGAGAAGCCAAGGGAGGAGCCTCTTTCCCTTCCTTCCTCTTTTTCCTTTGTCTTTTTCTGTCTCTCTGACTGCTGTGCTCTCTGTGTCCCTCTCTCTTTCTCTCTCTTTTCTCTCTATCTCTCCTTCTCACTCTTTACTCTTTATTCTTTCGTGTTTCTCTTTCCATCCGTTCCTTCCGGCGCGCGCGCGCAGCTGCGCGCACTCTACGAAAATAGAACTCTGAACGTTAAAAAAGAGGAGCCGAGGAAGGAGCGAGGAGAGTGACTAT
>JAIFRP010000002.1:6084951-6103030 GCA_032403825.1 Odynerus spinipes | reverse complement strand
TTCATTGTTCGTATAATAAAATCATTGTTGTCCTTCCTGTCGAGTAGTCGTATTGAAAGTACTGCAAGTTTTTGAGTTTCAAACTTTTTTGTTTTTAAGTTAGGCTTGAACCTTTGTTTGAAAACGACTTTTACAATTTTTCATAATTTTTAGTCATTCAATTTATATTTTTATATATAATTATTTAATTACAAAAATCCGGTTAAATGCTCGATATATTAATAATAGAATTAGGATTAATAGACAAATCTTAATCCGATAAACCTAAAATAATAGTGTGAACATTCAATTTTGTTTAAATAAAACAGGTAAATAGAGGAGTAGACAAACAAGTAGAGCGAGAGAATCAAGACAAACGAACGGACAGACACAGAGACAGGTAGTATTACACAAAATAGTGGTGGAGGGGGATTGATAGAAAGATGACAGAAATTTGTCCCTATCTCCAAAGGTAGACCACATAACCGGGCACTCTGCCCCGACTGCAGATACATTGCGACATAGAGCCGGGGCTTATAGTGTAGGGGAGTTGGTACCACGACGGAGGGGTGGCTAGCTCGGAATAGGGATGAAATGCGCCGCGACGCGCTGCGGCGTACCGGGAGGGAGCCAGAGTGAATTTCTACTCCGCATCCGCAGCATCCTCCTCTCTCTCTCTCTCTCTCTCATTCCCTCCCTCAACACAGACACTCTCACACCAGTTCTCTCTTTCATTCGACAGAATGAGACGCAACGAGACAGGATAAAAGAGAGGGAACGATGTGGTACGAGAGAGTGGGAGAATGTTAATTCTCCATTTCTCTCTTTTTTATTCTCCTGTTGTTTCCTTTTTTTTTATTTCTCCACCATTTATTCTTCACTCTGTCTTTCACCATTCAACATTTCCTCCTCTCTCTCTTTCATTCTTACATTTTACGTTCCTTACAACATCTTTTATCTCTCTCTCCTTATTCCTTGCCTTTTTATGCTTCCTTTCTCTCACGCCAACGTATTCACCCCGTACAATGCTTTACCTTCTTGCGATCTCTCATCTTTTATCTTTCTCTTTTTCTTGCTCTAGCACTACTCATCCCCTAAAATTCCTTCTCTTTCTCGCGTCTTTACCTTCTTGCAGTCATCCGTCTCTCTAACGCTCGCGTACTAACCCCCTATACTACTCTCTCTTTCTCCCTACAAACTCCCTTGCAATCTTGTGTCCCTCTCATACTCATGGTACTCACCTCTTGTAATGGCATCTCACTCTTTACCCCCTTGCAATCTTCCATCTCCGTCAACCCCACGTACTCACCCCCTATAATGTCACCTCTCTCTCTCTCTCTCTCTCTCTCTCTCTCTCTCTCTCTCTGGTGCACGTCTTTACCCTCTTGCCATCTCCCATCTCACTCCCACTCGCGTACCTATCCCTGTATAGTGGCGTCTCTCTTTCTCTCACGCGTCTCTTACCCCTTTCGCGATCTTCCATTTCTCTCTCACTTACGTCCCTTCCCCTTAACACCCTCTCTATCTTCCTCTTCCTCTCTCTCTCTTTCTCTCTTTATTCGAATTTCTCCTCGCTCAGTGGTCCAGTACAGCGTCGAGCCGTGCACCGAACGGATCGGTCTCTCCACGCTACCCCTCGCCGAGTGGACGAACACGTTGACGTACGTACGACGAGTCTTAGAATTTTTCTTCACCGTGTCCTTGAGGATTGGTTATAGTGAGGATACGTGTTAGATAGCCGTGTATTATTGAAACATTCTGAGCTGGTTAGGGGAGCTCGCGATGATCATAGTTATGGGCTCGAAGGGACGCAAAGGGTGCCGCGCACTCTCGCGATCAAAATTCTCTCGAGATTCGATTTTTCTCGGCCACGTGGTGTGCGCGAGCGTACCAAACCAAAGATTTCTCGCTTGCTTATTTTCTTTTTTTATTCTTTTTGTTTTTTCTTTCTGTCTTTCATCCGATGCAAATCGATTCGTGTGAACGGGATATATGGGGTGTTTCGTTGAACCTTTCAGCTTGAACCCAGGATGCAGTTGCAAAGTTCCCTTCGATTATAGCAAAAAAATGAGATTTTTGATTGGGAACAAGTTTTTTTATATTTTTTGTTGGACTGGATTCATCGTTGCTTCGAGTCATCAAGAATATCTTTTTTTAACGAGACACCCTGTATATGTGTACCTGTGAATACGTCGGATTGTATTCGTGCGTAAATAATTGCGCACGGGTTTTGTGAATGATGATTCTTGTTTTTGTCTTCTCTTTCTTTTTTCTTTTTTTGTTGCCTTTTTCCTTTTTCGCGATTCGGCGTCCACGTGGTGCGTATTCTTGTCATGCGGCGTCGAGTGGCTTAATTATGACGATGTTCGTTAATTATTTATAGGAGGGAACAATTTTTTGTTGAGGAGGGGAAATAAATCAAGATTATGCTGGATGGTGATAAACGTGGGATTCGAATTACGTGAGGGTATTAAGATTTTCTTTTTTATTGTAGGATTAAGTGATATTGATTTATATGATGTGGACTATGCTAGATATACATTTAAAAAAAAATACTTTTTATATAAAAGCAATACTGCATGGATAAGAAATTATTAAAGGAAACTATTAAGCTACTATTTAAGGAATAACTCGTCGATTATAAATATCCTCACATTTATATTTATACCGCTAAGCTACTTTACCGACCGAGATATTTTCGAATACCAAATTTTAATATACTCCCAATTATTAATGTATATTTTTCGAAAATTGAATCAAACATGACCATATCCACATGTTGGAGTCTTTTAATATACTACATTTGAGTACTTAAAGAGTATTCGAATCGGAGCCAAGAAAGTATCAATTTAACGAACGGGGAGCCCATTTTCAGAGCATTTACTCGGACTTCGTGCGATTCCTCGAGTCATTCGGAAAACAGCTGTTGGCTCGGTTCCTCATACGCGTTTATGTTTCGACGCGCGTAGAAAGGTCATGGCTCGATTGAAGAACGTTTCTCTAGTCGACGATCTCTTAAAAGATTTCATTGATATCTCGATATCAATAATATATGCCATACAGTGGAGTGTACTTCACTGAAAAAGCCACTCGACTTTCTGCTAAAGTGCCATACATCGAATAGCTCCCTTGTATATACGGATCATTGATAAAACGTTTAACAGAATTCCTCTAAGAGAATGGAAAAGTTTTCACGACCAATATTCGGAAATTAATTGTTGTGAAAGATACAATTTTTGTTTAGTTGAATAGTTTTTATGTATGCGGTGCGATTCGATCTTTGGGAAACTTTTTAATAACATTTTGAAGAAAATTTTTACTAAAACGAATGATAATAGAACTGGTTGAAGGAAAGAGAAAAAGTTTTAATGAAAGATATTTAGAAATTCTCTCAAGCTGCAAAATAATAAAAAGAAAACGTTTCTCACCGCTCGATTTCCAATTGTTACACATCCGAGAACGCGTTCGACCTCTTTCCGGGCTCGAATCCTTCCCCGTTCTTATAGACAAAAAAAGGAAAAGAAGGAAAAAAGAAAGACGAGAAGAGATAGAAACAGAGAGGTGATCTTTTCTGGTTCTCCTCAAACGTCGAAAGAAAAAAGGGGCGGTCGATGACACGAAAGATCGTTCCATTTTCCTCAAGCAATTTCTTTCTTCTTTTCTAGAAAAGAAATGAGTGCTAGTGGGATAGAACATATTCAAAGATTTTCCCGCCCTTTTCCACTCTCTCAGCCAGCTCGTTGACCGAACTTGGAAGAGCGTCGCACAAGGATAGGGTTATTTTCGTGCTAATTAAGTAAGAACGCCTTGCACGGAGTCGTAAGAAGAAGAAGAAGAAGAAGAATAAGAATAAGAAGAACAAGTAGCTGAGAATCGATGTGTTGTGTTCGTACGAGTACACGTGTATGTCCATACGAGTAGTATATGCGCGCGCGAGAGAGAGAGAGAGACAGAGATAGACATAGATAGAGAGCTAGAGAAGATCAGAGTGTCTAATTGGCAAACCGACAGTGGGCAGCCCGTTAATTGGTTAATTCGTGGCCAAGCGTGGCCGATAACCGATGTCTCGCGTTGAGGAGGATCGTCGAAGGATGTCGCACGAGCTCAGCTCGGCCACTTCGAGATAACTCGAAAGGATCGATCGGGATCGAGATATCGTTCTAATACAGACGAAGAGGAAGAAGAGGAGGAAGAAGGCCGAGAGCAAGCCCGAATCTTCAACGATAATCCGAACGACGATCTTACTTTTCTATGACAAGTTCCTGCAGTACGTGACCAAGTTCGCGACGATGACCAGCGGGCAGAGAAACAGATCTGTTGTACATCCGGAGCAACGGTACGGATATATGCCGTGTCCGTTGTACGACACAGGTGAGGAAACTTTTATTTTGTATATTTTAGTGTGATAGTAGTTTGGAGTTTGGTTTTGATAGAATTTTAGATGTTTAGGATTTTTCGTTTAGCAGGCTGCTAAAAAGGATGCTTGGCGATATCAGTTGTTAGCAATAACTACTTATACAAGTTATATTACTTACACAAATCGATGCCGTTATCGATATCGACGCTTTCAATTTACAGTAGCGACTTTCAAGTGAAAGGAACGACTGACTGCGATCAAACTGCGTAGAACAAACGAGTTTCTCTTATGTCAGCGATCATCGAGTTCACGTGTTGCGCATAAATTGATTAAAGCGTTACTCGTGCATGCTACGAACATTTACTTTGCTTACTTTCGCGTACATGCATATTTGCAAATCGATGGGCTCCTGTAACACAAAATTAACGATCTAACTAGTAGTACGAAACATTTTGCAGAACTTTAATCTACCGAAAATTAAATTTGACGCGGGAAATTAATTCCCAGCGTTTAATCTTCGTTTACATTTACCCACACTACTTGATGGTTCCCTAATTGGTTTTTCAACGATAAAAATAATTATTTTTAGAAACAGGCTGGTCCTATTAATATTTGACAATGAGTTTAACTTGATGATAGTAATGAACTTTTTTACAATTTGGAATTATTCCTTTTGTTTGGACATATTTTCGAAATTTTCTTACGAAAGGAGTGTAAAGTCCATGGCTGCGTGATTATTGATTCGTACTACTTAGATTCCACGGTAACGTACATTAGTCGCAAGTCGAGTATAAAAAATCGATGATCCCCGGGGGCCCAGGAAGAGAAATGGTCAGCGTTGGCCTTCCAGGGAATCCGGAGAACGCGTTAGCTCACTTATCGAAGTAATACGAACAGCTCTGTATGTGTGTGTGTGTGTGTGTGTGGTATGTGACAAAAAGAGACATAAGAAAATTGAACCAAACACGATTACATAGCATTTATTTTCTCTACTTTGAGATCGTAGTGCGTGCGTGATGGACACTGTAGTCCTGTAAACTGAAATAGAAATGTAATTATCGGGATGGAATAACTAACTAGGTGAGATAAATTCGTTCGAAGGTCGGCCAGAGAAAGTGGCACGCTCTAATTTTTTGTCCTAACCGTTTTTGAGGATTTAAACAATTTTTTTAACCATGCAAAGCATTCAATCAGAACTTCGTTGGCAACAACAAAATAGTTGGAACTAAAAAATGGAACGTGTCCAGATTTATGGTCGGTGGATCCTTTCTTCGTCCATAAAATACGAATCCAAAGTTTGTAAGCCTATCGCAGACTCATTTTTATACACACACACACACACACAGCGAAGCTTCAACGACATTTTAACAAATAAAAATAAGAGTACACCTACAAATATTTCGTTATAAAAAAAGTTAATTTTAAAAAGAAAAAAATCCTTAAGGAAAATCTCAATGACTAATGAGAGTCCTCACTCTTTTTTGACAGTAATGAGTCAATTAGTATAACTTCACGCATATTACCTGTATGAGTAAACGCATTGAAAAGCTCGAGTACTCGGGGAGATCCAAAGGATCCTTGAAAGATGAGATTTAAGTAAAAAATATAAGCGTAACCAGTCGTTCTTTTCAATAATCGCGAGGATATACACTCGAACGACTATGAATAGCGAAATGCCGCGCCCTATGGACGTGATAGACTCAGATAACATACGCTTGTATAGCGTAGAGCATGTGTGTGCCAAGAAATCGATGAGCACTTGAACTTCATCGAAGTTTAACGTATTGTACATATGTATACGAAAGCCAACTATTTTTCTATCATATCACTGAGTAACAATCAGGGTTATTACAACTTTTTTAAAAGCTCAACGCGTGATTGGTTTATGTCAATTTTGTTGTTTACACCCAGACTATCTAAAGTTGATAAAAAATCACCTAATTATTGTGTCGCCTAATTTTCGTATTCAAATGACGTAACCAGAACCAAGTAACGGTAAAAATGTGTAAGTACCAAGTTCTCTTGCCTTTTCTTTTTTCGTCACCCAATGAACACGTTGAAAAATTTGCCCGGCTCTTAGCATCCTCGAAAAAGTGGCTATTAATATCGGCCGATGACTATAAGTTCTCAAGTTGTTTGCCAAGATTAAGCTCTCAGGGTGTACAGTCCCATAAAGTATATCTGAAGCGTGAGTTCCGTACGTGTCGTAAAATCAGCTTCCTCCAATTTTTTTCCTTCCTATTCAAAAGGGGGAGGGAGGACAAATCGCGTGAGTTTTGTGAAAAATTGTTGAAATTGGATATTGCGGTGAGTGAAACAGAGAAAGGGAAAAGAAATCGAAAGGAAAACGTATTTTTGTTGGTAAGCGTAAAAAATCGAGTAGAACATATGAAAGAATAAACAATACAAATGTCCCTTCGTTCTGAAAAAATTTCTTTTTCTACATTTGACTTTAAAACATTATTTTTAAGAAACCCTTTATTCTGAACGCAAAAGCAACGGTTTGAAACTTTATGTAAGATCGACGATCTAGAAAAAAAAGAGATAACACGATAAAAGATAAATTCGAAAGACGTCCAATTCAATATCGAAGACGCAGTCCGGCCGATGAGCCTCGTGTTCGAGTTAGAGGAGCTTGCCAACTCGAGCCATAAATTCTTGCAAGTATCTACAACAATTGCGACAGGAGAAAGGACAGCCGATTTTTATATATGATTCTATCTTTCTCTTTCTTTCGCATATGTTTCGCGAAGCATAAACTAGTGGCAAAAACGTTCCTTTCGAAAGAGTGCCAAAATTCGTGCGTCAGGAGTGACTTTTGGCAAGCCACGAGAGAAACGACGCGCCTCTTTGATCTTGATCTCGAAAAACAGAAAGGAAACAGATAGAGAGAGAGAGAGAAAGAGAGAGAGAGAGAGAGAGGGGGGGGAGAGAGAGATCGTTCAATTCTTTTTTAAGTTCGATAACGGAGAAACGCAACAATGTTTCAAGGACGGTGCGAACGTGGAAATAAATTAGCATAATAAAACGATGCAATAAGTCTCCGAGATAAAAAAAAATGCGATCACGTTTGCGTCTATATCGATGGTATTGTCGATACTTCTCAATTTTTCCTGAATAATGACAAGATCGATAATGTCGGTCACTATTCTTACCACGATATATTTTGAACTTGATTTTTAGTTAATTTTGTTTTATAAAATTTCCTGAAAAAAGTGATACAATAATAATCAGTATCGATACTTTTGGCTTTTCACTGTTTTAGTATCGATCGATAAGATAGAGTATCGATCGGTATAGAATATTGATCGGTATTGACGCAAAGAAGGAAATTATCGACATTAAGAACCACTAAGAGATACTCGTTTGGGGAAAGTGAATTATTCCGAACAAAACTGGATAGTTCCTCGTATAGGATGAGGTAAGAGCTTCAAGTGAAGATATAACCGTACGCGTCTCGAGAGCCCCACTTTTACACGGCCCTGGCTAAGCGTCGCGACGCCTCGTGCACGATCTCAGTGAGGGGGTGCCACTCGTGCGGAATAGCGTGATCCAAGTATCGTTCTTTCTCTCTCACTTGCTCTTTATCATCTCGGTTAGCTCTCTCATTCTTTTGCAAACCCTCTTGTCAGTCTTCGTTCGTTTTCAAAACTAGGAAAAACTTTCGGAGCATAATCTGTTCTTGAAGTCATCGAAAGAAGATTACCCGGGTTGCCCTCCAACCCTAAACTGGGTTTTCTTGTCAACTGGAGATAATACGAATAGGATCGAGGAATAGTGACCTTCTCCGGGGCTGGAGGAAACCTTGACGATCTACAAGGCAATCGTAATCGGTGCATCACGTAACTCGTGAATATTTCACTAGAGTATCGATCTAAGCGGTGTGGAACACGTGTTTTGTGAGTGTCCGTGTCTCGAAAGAGATAAACAGAGAGCAGCCTGTTTTTCCCGTCTGGTGTATACGCGTCACGGAATGACGACGTTGTCTGTTCCCTGGTGTAATCCTTGTTGTGTATCTCTCCTCCTGTGTTTTCCTAAGCACACCTAAAGCAATCTTTGATCCTGTGTCATGAAATGTGACCAAGTCTAGTGTTTTTCGTGTTCGAAGAACGTAATAAAGAAAAAGAGCAAAGGCAACGCGTGACAAGCCAAAGACACCAAGATGTAATCCTAATAATGACCGAGGACACACGTCGGTACCTCGTCCATGTGTGGTTCCATGTGCTTCTTGCTCCATGTGCAGAACTTGCCTTCTGCCGCTTTCAAGTCCTTGTCGACGAGCATTTTCTCTTGCCAAGATATTTCACGAGGATTGAGAAAGAGTAGAGAAGAGGATTGGGATACGTTTCAAGGAAGAGAAAAAGTTTCTGTAGGAACGTCCAAGTTGGACGACGCACAGAGAAAGACAGAATTGGTAGGACCGAGGTATCCGGGATATTCGTCGTTGATTAATTCAAAAGTCGAGAATGAACTATGTGGAAATCGGACATGTAGTTTCCTCGGAGATTCGATTTATAATCCGGAACGAAATTCACCGTGTGTACGTGACACATTCGTTCGATGAACAGCAGGCAGGAGGAATTTGTAATTCGATTCGTGGTCGCGATGACCCAAATGCCCGGTTCTGTGACTGATCGTAGAGTCTGGACTGATCTTCTGTCATCGAAGAAAGGTGTCCTAATGTTCGTCGATCGAACAGCTTTGTCCTTGTCTCTTGAATGGTCCAATTTCAAATTTAATGCTACCAATAACTAATCACACGGGATTCATCATGTGGGTTGATGTCATGGTTGAATGATCAGCCAGCAGGTTGATCAGCAGGGCCCTCCATTAAAGCCAAACGATCCCGAAATGAGGTAGTCGTGTAGGCGAAGCGTTTTCGCGCGAGTGAACCGCGTAGCGTTACCGTTTCGAATTTGGCTCGGTGAAGGAAAGAAGGAAGGGCGAGGAAGAGAGGTTACGTTCGATCTGGCAGTATCAAGTCGACAGTCGACAGTCCATGGAGGTGTAATCGTGCGCGACCTGATCACATTCGTGTTCTCCCTTCTACCGTTCACCCTAAGAGGTCAAGGTTCAACAGCGTCGAAAAGTAGACGGTCGATGAACGCGTAAATACTCTAGATAGTTTGTACCTGTTCGATTTCACGACGTCTATCTCCTCTTTCTCTCTCTATCTCTTACCCAAACGGCCTAGATAAACACGTACTTTCAAAGTAAACCGAGTCCGTTCCAAACATTATTCGAAAGACAAATCATGAGGTATATATGAGATTTCGTCGGCAAGGACTGCTCCCTGAACGCAAAATAGAGATGGTTATCCCAGATCATTGCAATAATCAGGAGGAAATCGACAGGGTATAAAAAATGCGTGAAGGCTCGCACAGCAAACACATACATACGTTACACACACGGGGAAAAACAAAGGTCTAGTAATAGGACAAAGGGCAATTTTATGAACTAAACTGCACTACCACAGTCGACAACAACAACAACAACAACAACAATCACCATTGCTTTTGCGTTGCTTTCCACCGAGTTACATATCGTCGATTATCTAATCGATCTAGTTGATGAAGAAAGTTCACCAGCATCAATCATGAATCTTATGTTCCGCAAGAACTTCAGCGTGGAGAAGGGTGCCGGTGGTGGGTTGACGGGAGCTAGCAGTGGGGGTGGATTGGGTGAGAGTAAACTTGGCGGGACATACGGTGTTGGAGGCGGAGGAGGAGGAGGAGTTTATGGTGGTGGAACGAGCTTGGGTCTGAACCGTTACGGTATAACGAGGGGTGCTGGTCAATCAGTGGTCCCTGGACGTGGACCGATCAGACGCAGCAAGGAGTTTGGCTACATTCCGTCCATGGGCGACCACGAGCATCAGGGTTACGGCTATCGAACTCATCTCTTCCTGTCACCACCCACAGGTGGACCGCTCGGTGCACCGCCCGAGTCCGATGCCGGAGAACGACTGGGGCCACCACCCCGGCGCAATTCTGGGCCGCACGTTATCAAGTGGGGAGGTGGTGGGGGTAACGCTGGTCCTGCGCAAGGCCCAGCTTCGACCAATCAGGCAAAGAGGAAGCAAAACCAGCAACCGAAGGAGCCGTCCGAGCCGCCAACGCCAACTGCCTCTAGACAGGTACATTTTATATCCCATCGTTTTCGAGTATCTCAATTTTAACAAGCGAATTACTCATGACCGGGACGTTTTAGCTTCTTCGCGATTGAATAGTCAGCGAATATATGTACAGTTTAGTCCTTTCTATAAACTCCTTTCTTCTATGCATATTCCGAACCACTGCCTCACATCCCTAGCGTGTATACAATTTTATCGATCACGTCTTAGATAATCTGGACAACTTTCTATCGCATCTTTACGTTTACTGCCATCATGATACGATTAGGTGTTCATTTAATGTACGTTCCAGTCAGAGCATTAAATTTATAGCCCGTGTAAAAACGCGATGAAAATGTAGCAAGAGTTTAAAGAGAACGAGAGAAAGGCGTAGCATCTCACGCGATATCTTCATAAAACTCGCAGAAACGTGCTAATACTGGGCAGCTTATGCGCGACGGTATTTCATCGTAAATCGCAGTAACGTGGTGGCCGTGGTATATTGGGTGTTAATGCAGGCGTCATGCAAATTCGAATATTTACGCACATGCACGTATAGATAACTACATATATACATGCAGAAGTATAGCATATCATTACAGCCAAGTTCGCAGACGCATCCATTTTAGCAAATACACCTTCGGAATTCGAATTCTCATTACACGTGACATTGTTACGACTAACGCCGCATGATTCATGACTGCACCACAATTATTATGCCGCATTATGAATCACGGCGATGGGGCCAAGTCAGACAAGAGTAAAGGGTCGCGTTAAGGGTTTCGTTTAGAATTTTAAAAGAGCCAGTAGCCTCTTCCTAGCTCTATTGAAACATACTTCGGTGTTTCATATATAGGGTGTCTCTAAAATCTGGGAGCATAAAACATCACATTTTGATAACGTTTCTATCAAGTTACCAAGTGGTCTTGAAAAACACTGAAACCTAAAATTTACTCTAACCTACATTTTTATAATTTTCATTCAGCATCGAATTGAATACAGCACTTTTCTACTTTTAGAGACACCCTATACACGATAGTCCATTAAAAACGCCTGGCCGTCACAAATTATTATCTGGCGAACCGATTAGCTTCGTTTCGTTTCGAACAAATCACATGAAACGGTAAGAGGAAGGTGCATTACGACGCGTCGTCGGTCGGAGGATAATTTTGCAAAGACGAGAAATTATGGAGGAAACGGTAGAGCGTGTACCGAGCGGGTAGCATAAAGTTACACCTACACGAGATCGAGCGGCACGCAAAGTCCCTATCTTATTGCACGCCACGGTGGATCTTGCGACGTGCCGTAAATTTTCAGACGGGACCATGTTAGACGGTGCAAAATGTTTTGCTATTTTCTACTCCACTCCTCGCGTTCGTTTCTGATCTTCCTTCGACAATACGATCTTTCTCGTTTATTGTACGCGAGTTCTAAAAAAAATCACGTGCAGGAACTATGAAAAATTTCCAAGTCATTTACAAAGTTTACAAGGTCAGGAAGATACATAACTAGGAAGATACATAAAAAATAATTAATCGCATCTCTACTATACAGTGGATCGTATATGTCCCTATGGACACAGAAATAATACCGAGTATCGATCGGGGAAGGACACGTTTCCGTTTTACGAGTCGATCGATAGAATATGCGTGTATGAGATCGACGATAACGAGATTGGAAAGTTCGCTCGGTCAAGATCATGCGTTGTCACATCGTGTGCTACAGAAGTAATTTCTCCACATTATGCATAATTTAAAAAAAACATTTTTTTCAGTATATAAAAAAGTAGATGTCAAGGTCGGTCGGTAATGCAGAAAGTGACATGCCGACAACGAAAACAGTAGTCATTGACCGTATTTAAACGTAGTAGTAGTAACGTTTACGTTGGGTCAGCCGTAGAGACCTTCGACATCGAACACTGTTTTTTTCCTCCACTGATCGAATCCCCTGTTTGTAGCCTAGACTTGCTAAGTGATTAATGTTTCCCAGCATGATTAACAAATTCACAAAATCGATCGAAATACTTTCCAGGTGTCTTTTAGTGGCAACAAATCTTCCGGTGCCTACACACCCCTTGTTGTATCCGGGAACAGTCCACCACGTGGTGAACCCATTTCCTTGGCCACATTAGATCGAGACTGCTTTATCATACCACTAGCGTCATTGGAGAGATTTTTACCAGCTGGTGTACCGGTAAGCCTGTTGTTATCGAATTACATTGGACAGGTTGCCACGAGCCAGGAAACTGACTGTATCTTTGAGGAAAAAGTAGAAAGCTAACCCTAGTCTAAAACCAGAGCATCTCCTTGCACCGCCGAAACGAGTATGCACCTGTTAAAACTGGAATGCTCAAGTTCGTAACTAGAGAGTGAGAGTGAGAGAGAAAGAGAGGACGCACGTATCAACCTTGCTCGTACGAACGCCTCGTGTTCAAAAATAGACGAAAGTACTCGCGGTGGGCTGAGCACAATAAAACTGAATCGCACTGAATTCTAACTACCTCTAACGTAGTTTTATTGCATCGGTAGACACTCACAAATAACCTAACAATATTTCTCTTCTCTTTTTTCCTTGAAATGATAATTTTTGATGATTAAAGAGCGCCCCAATAGCGGACAAAAAAAGACCAGGCAGCCCACTGTCAATTCTCGAGGTCGAGGACCCAAAGCAATGTGTTCTTGCGCACTTCATGACACCGTTGGAACCCCTGGATCCCCTGATAGAGTCTCCGGTTTCACGGCCACTCGTTCTGCAACGCGACACCGCTGCGGAACTCGTTGCTGAGATAGCTCCTTCCGCGTCACAGAGTATTCTACTCACGAACATGGAAAAGAACGGTGGGTGAACCAAGAACCGACGTACGCGTATACGAACCACTTGATTGTTGTTACACTTCAGTATATATTACCTTTCTGTCAATACTAATACTAATCTAAGCAAAACCTGCGACTGTACCAGTACCGTGTTAAATCCCATTCCTTTACCACTTATAGCGGACTTCCCGTTCATCACTTACTACCTAATAAATAAGCAAAACACGGACCCCCTTGATTTTTACAACGAGGTCCAGTGTGCGGCCTTGAGGAAGTTCGATCCACGGGACCTCAGATACGCGGCTAGCCATACTTTGGATCTATTCAACGAAGTAGCAACAATAGCCAGACCACCGTTGGAACCACCAGGTGGGAGACCACCTATTCCGTCCACCGGCTACATAGTGTCGATCTTCAAAGTGTTCGAGGGTGACGACGGTCTAAAGTTCGAGCAGAACTGGCTCTACTGGAGCGGTACGTTTCAATCGCAATTAATATCATAGTCTTTTTTAAATCTAATTATTCAGTTTTTATATCCCGCCGACTCTGCAGGTGCCCGTATGATGTACCGATATTTACCAAAATCGGTTGGCCTCAGACGCATAACTCTGCACAAGTCTATGTCGCAGGGTGACAAGATGTATCTACTGATCTGCGAATGTTCGCAACTGCAAGACAATCTATCCGCAGCGGCGATATTGCTGCCGGCATTGCGCGCGCGATTATGCGGATACACCGGCCTTTACAGGCCCTCCGTGTGCTTCTGATTCCTCACAGGGGCTCGTCGTTGTATATCGTACGCAGGGGCGTAACTAGGCGAGCAAAAAAAGGATCGTTATCACTTGGATTCCGTGTGACCACATGGTCAAAAATTTAGAACACCCGATAGGTCTTTGGATAAACCTGAATTTATCTCGTAGAGATATCGTTATTTTATTGAAAATATTTCTAGAAATTATTATATCCAATATACGCTATCTACCTAGTGTAAATTAATCAAGTCGCGACCACATTGGCAAAGGGTTATCTAAATTCCATTGGGTGCTCTAAACTTTTTACCAAAGTTTTAGCCAATTTGTCTGAGGTGTTCTTGATCGTAAGGGGAAGTTTTTAAAAGCAAGTTCATCGTCGGGAAAGCTGTTTCAAATTACACGAGAAGAAGAGAAAGAGGAAACGGAACGTCGAGAATTTTTCGATGCTAAAAAAATGTAAAAAAAGAGCCTAGAAAATCAATACTTCGCACGTATTCGCTTTAGACGAGACTCGAGTAAACAAATCTACGCATCTATCGTCTGTATGCTCGTCTAGTTACGCCAGCCGGCCATTTGTATTTTTCGATTTTATAACCTCGTTATAGCAATATTACGATCGGTGTTCGTTGTCGAACTGCCGATTTCGTTTAACGCATATACGTATACATATAACATACGGGAAACACTTTTATTACTACCAATTTAACGCTAATTAACATATCATACTCGATAAACTGTGATACTCGAACGGGCAACGGGATATATCACAAAAAAAGATGACGAAGAGAATCTTCTTTTGGAATTTACCTTGGAAAGCGCTGGACACGGTTAGACGCACTAGTTTCCACGTAGTGGCTCTAAAGAAATTTTTAGAAAACTTGAGAACATTCGTAGGAGAACGCCAATCTTACTACTTACATTCGTATTCGACTTTATATACATAATTATCCTTAAACAAAATCGCCGATCCTCGAATTGCGAGTTTTCATTGATAAAGTGGCGCTGATTGCGGGAAGACGCGTTGCCCGCGAAATTTGAATTCGACAAATTTCGAGTCAACGTATCTCGCCGTGAGAAAATATACGAGGAAGGAGCTTGTAAACAAATCCTTTTTAGAGCGTATCTACGTAGTATTTTTAGAGAGAGGATGAGTAGTCGTAAGTCGGCATCGTAGTACAAAGAAAAAAATAAATAAAACGTATAGTCAATATACGCTTGTTGCATACAGACAATAGTTAGGACGAATTGCGCAGGCGCGGTTCGTCAAACGTTATCTTAGATTTTTATTAAGGATCCGACTTAAGGGAAAAGAAGAGAAAATGAATGAAATAAAAAAAAGATATGTAAAAGGTGGCGGAGAAAACAAGCGGAACAAGAACAAGCCCTTAACTTTTAGGGTTAATATTCGACTTTACTGTGATCACAAGCGTTGTGTCGTTCATCGATACATAGACATTTGAGGTAAAGATAATGCTTAAATAAAAAAATAAAAAAACAAGAAAAAAAGGGGCTCACGTTTCCTCGTCTGCACGATTTTGTTAGAGAACAAGATTACTCCTTACTCTAAAACCAGAGTACACCACTTCAGGGTTTAAACGCGATTTTACCGACACATTATGAAGTTTCTTAAACTTATCTATTTCTTCTTTTTTTGGTTGTCGTTCCTTTACCAAACAGCCAATGTGTGATACTGCAAGTGTGTGAAAGAGCAAAACAAGATTGTATGGCACGTCGAAACTCATGCGATCAACGACGATAAAATTTATTATATCATGTACAACGAACACGATAAGAATGCTAACAATAAATTACTTCTAACATTATTCCAAAATGATTCCCTTCCTTTCTATCTTTTTTATTTTTATACAATGAATAAAATTCAAAAACCTAGATGAACTATCATTGTCTTTTTTAACTCGATGAATGATGTGTACATAAATTAAGTATATACATTCTGTATATATAGGTTAAAATTATCACAGATACAACTATATTGCATACCGTATTTTAGTATAATTTAGTAGTGGCTGTTTTCTTAATAACCCTTCAATCCACGGAACCTTCTTCTTCCATCCAACTGAAAATATATTTCACGTTTTGTATAAAGATTGGTATATAAGCATATATGTATTATAAAAAGATTACATTATTTATAATGTACTTACGATAGAATGTTTGCACTCAAAAAATGTATTCCATAATGCATAGCATTCTTGAGGAACACTTGGATGTCTTGTCTTGATACATTCCCTAGGTGTGAGCTTGTCCTACAACACATAAAATTCATGTCATGTATTCAAACGTAAATCATTCTTTGATTAATTCTCGAGTTACTGTAAAAATATACATTGTGAGAATGATAGAACTCTTTTAAAGGTTAGGAATATAATTTTACTTACTTTCTTACAACAGTCAGTTCTAAGTAAACAAAATTTCAATTGACTTCGAAGATGTGCACATTTAGATCTGTCAGCTTTTTTTTCGTCAAAGGTTGGGTAATCCATTATTTTTACAAGTGTTTATATCAATTTTCTTTGAACTACGCTACACCATACAAAAATCGCAACCCACGTGATCGCATTTAAATGCGTAAAAATATTTTGTAACAAAGATGGCGCTTATAACCTTGTCTTTTGCCAACAATGGCGATCTGTCATCACCTCTGACATCTCAACCGTATTGTATACCATATTGCGAAAAATACTCGCAATGACATTCATCAAGAGAATAATTTATTTCTAATAAACTTGCTGGATAATCGTAAAATAGTAATAAAACAATATATTTGCATATGAGTACTAAGCGTATGATCATTCAAATTTGAGGTTAGATTCGCTTTTGATAATTTATATTTTATAATAAAACTCTGTTCTCTAAGGCTTTTTTAAAAACAATTTTTCGTAAGGTTGAACAGTGATCTTTATTTTTATATAGACAAATGGTATACCAACGTGGAAATCAAAAAGAAGGCTCTCCACATTATGTCTTTCTATATTCAGATGATGAGAATAGTGGAGATGAAGAAAATTTTACACTACAACCACGCACTAGTTCTGCATCTCCCCCACGAAAAGTGGAAGTGATAAATGTTTTGGTGAAACCAGAGGATACGTTGCAAGCATTGGCACTCCGATATAGATGCATGGTAATATAATCTAAATAACGAGTAAATGGATAAATGAATTTATTATACTTAGTATCATATAATTTTAGATATCGGAGTTAAAAAGAATCAATAAAATTCATAAAGAAAATGAGATATATGCTCGAAGGTTTATAAAAGTGCCAGTCCAACCATTTTCTATTTTGACTGAGAGCTTGGATCAAGTTCCAGATGTAAGTGAAGAAAAGTTAGACACTATCATACGATCTGAATCAGGAACTAATACAAGAGTACAACCGTTAATAAATTTAGTAGATGTTCCTGTTCCAACTAATCTTCCCAATACAGAAATTAACAGTATTATACTTAATTCGGTATGTGAACCTTTAGCATTGTACAAATCAAATAATTTGCCAGAAGTATCTTATACAGAATGCGATCAGTTACTTAGTTCCACCGAAAATGAAGTAGTAGAATCTCATTTAATGGACACTTTCAAGTGTTCTGGTGATGACTGTGGGTTGTCGTGGGCTCAACTCTTGGGAGTTTCTCTGCTCTTAGGTTTTGCTGGTCCTATCATATACATACTGTATATAACTGAATACTCTACTAAAACTAACCATTGAAGTAGATGTAAAAATATACAGTAATGGCATAATATTTACATTATGTTTGCACTAAAAACAATTTGTTTAATAATAAGCAAATTGAATCATTTTCAGGGAAAGAGATTAATATAAAAAGATATATGAATAAGATGTTTTAGTAGCGATTTTTTAAACTGTAAATTTTATATTAATGATAATAATCAAGGCTAGGAAAAATGTGAATTTAATTAACTACTGATTTTAGTTATTTGTACAAATTGATATTATCGTATTACTGTCATAGAGATAGTAGAAGAAAAGTTGAAATCTCTACAATAATTGCTAAGTGCCTTCATACACTTTAATTGATAAAAAA
>JAIFRP010000002.1:6071893-6084946 GCA_032403825.1 Odynerus spinipes | reverse complement strand
AAAAAAGTACATTTACATATATTTTTATTTGAGTTGTTGTAAGTTAAAAACTATGTAGCAGGATAATGTTCTTGCTATTCGTTTTAATAATAATATACCTTTGACTGAACTTATTCTATAATTAGTGACCTTTTACAATTTTATGCAATAATTAAAGTTCGTTTACGACAATAAGTTTTTTAATAGGATACTTCGTCCAAATTGATAATATTGTATAGTATAGTACTTTGATATGGTAAACTTTTACATAAGAATCAAGGAAAATATATTTTCAATATTTAGCTGTGTTTTTCTATTTTCAAGTTCCTACCTCTCAATAATTTCGCGCTGTTGGTTTCACCAACTTTCAAAACACAATTAAAAGTACTTTTATAGAAACCTTTTTATTACTTTTCTGAGTTACACATCAAGATGGTAGCTGACAATTTTTGTAACCCCCTCCAACATTTGATGTTTCATACATATCTGGTGTTATTTCTTGTTCTTAACTGTATTCTGTTCTGTAATATAAAAGTAAGATTATAGACACAAATTTTTAAAATATCTACATTCTAAAGATTTAAAAATAAAAATTCAGGTTTGGTTTCTATGGACTCATTCACCGTATATTCAGAAGACCGTCGTAAAGTTCTCATCATTTGGACATTTTGTCTAAAGTAGTAAAACTATCCAAATCTATGTCAAATAAAATGAAGTAATACTAACCCTTTTTGAATAAGTAGATGACAATTAAAACTTCTTGAAGCTTTTTTTGGAACCTGTCCCTTTCGAAACTTTTAGAACATTAAATCTTACTGTTTTACTTAGTGGTCTGCATTCCCCAATGGTAACTACATCACCAATTTCCACATCTCTATTAAAAATAAAAATTGAAAACATTAAAGAAGCTCGTACATTACCATCAATTCTATGATTCAAACAAAACTTGTTCAGTGTTTGACAAAGTATCTTCAAAACCTTTGCAGAAGACCGTCGAGATATGATCATCATGTATATATATGTACTATGCTTACGAGTATTTGCATATCGATCTAATTTTCTAGAATTTTACACTAACCTGAAGCAAGGACTCAGATGCACACTCATATTACGGTGACGCTTTTCGAATCTGTTATATTTCCTGATATAATGAAGATAATCCCTGCGAATTACAATAGTCCTTTGCATTTTCATCTTCTGCACAACGCCAGTGAGAATGCGTCCTCTGATTGACACATTGCCAGTGAATGGGCACTTCTTATCAATGTATGTACCTTCGATAGCCTATATCAAGTAACTCAATTAAATATAAATCTATCTTATATTTTCAACAATAAAAAAGCACGAGACCTCACCTCACGTGGAGTTTTAAAACCAAGACCGACATTACGGCTATATCTCATAGGCTTCCTCCTCTTTGGTCCCAGACCTTTCTTACGGTTAAGAAAGACCGTGGGTTGTTTTTGAAACGCACGCTCCGTCTATAAACACGTATTGAAATAGAGTTAAAATGAGGTATTTACAACTACATTGAAGCAAAATATGTTTATATATATTTAACGTCTCAACCACGTGCCGCGTTTATATTTTCGATTATAACCTATAGTATTTGCTTTTTCTTAACTAAGTTGTTTTTTTATGGAAACTGATTCTTGTACGACTGATTTGATGAAGAACGTAAATTTTTTCTTATTAACCTTCAGGAATGGAAGATATTATATGTATTTTGAGTACTAATACCGCGAACGTACCTGATCAGCCATTTTGCCTTGTCGAAAGACCGACCAACGCCGGAAGAAAGGTGACGTCACTTCAGCACTCGAACCACGCAGTATAGCCAACTATAGTGCTCGTAGCGCCATCTACTTTAGAAATTAATTTTAATTTTCTCATAAACCAGGGATTAAGCTTATTAAATGCAATTAAAATATATTTGAAAATAATTAGAGGGAAAAATAAGGTTTATCAGAGTAAAATTTAAATGGTTTATAAATATAAATTTTGTTACGTTTCCATTTATGCAAAATGGTGGTTGGTAGACCTGTTCGATCACGCTTCTATATAAATTTAAAAACTTTGAACTTTCACATTTGAAAATAAGAAATAATATATGAAATTCTTATGTAATTTAAATTAATTCACAAATTAACTTTCGTGTTGGATGTTCCTATTTTAGATATATCCAATTATCGACTGTGGATATACAATTATCTTTGAATAAATCTGTTTTAATCATACTTATCTACGCTCGGTGATTTTATTAGAACATAACTTAGCAAAAAATGAATTCGCCAAAAGAAAAGCACGCGTGTCTGCCTTAGATATTTAGCATTGCGGTTACATCCCTCTGCGGTTTTCCGTCTGGACGTTCTTAACCTTTACGACACTTTGACATGGCAAGTGCGAAAATACGACGACATGCGTGTTTCTCGAGGGTTATACGATGTGGCCGCATAAAGTTCGCGAATTTATGAGCTTTTTAGATCGCGGAATAAAACTAAATAGTGAGAAAATCTTCACTACGTGGAACACGTGACATTTTTGTTCTACAAATAAAAGAAAAATGCAGCCATCATACTTTTTAAATACTGTCATTTTTCTTTTTAAATATGAATAAGCACAGCTTGCGACGACAAGAAGTGATACTCTGAAAATGGAAAGGGTGCTTTTAACTTCGAGTACATTGTCACTGTCCATTCGAACGAGCAGGATATGTACGAAGGACGACGTCAAGTGGGATCGACATGAGAATGCTGGAAACGATAGAAACTCCCTGACGTTGACAAGCGAGCAACATCGTCGATCAGTGACCATTAAATCGTTGTTTTAGGTAAGTCGTTTAAGGTTAGCCACCGGTTATCGCGGAACAGTCTAGCAACAGCAACGACAACAGCAATAGCAGCGACTAGAGAGATCTTTCCTGCTCTCTCCCGCCCCACTTTCGCGTCTTTCGCACCTGCGGCCCATGACAAGTTCTTTTCTTGTTATGGGAATCCGTACAAGCCGCGGAACGACGAAGAAATCGATCCACTGTCGCTTTTTGCACAATTATGCGCGCTACTACTGAGTTCGCCACTTTTTCTTTCTTCCCTCTTCTATGTCTGTTAGAACTGCCATTGATGGTTCTGATTATTTTACCGAGTTAGGTACGATACGAGCTGTGTATGGTTAAATCAAATTTCATTTCGACATGCTATTGAAGAGATTAGAAAATTTTATAGTTAATTCTCTGGAGGGAGAGAGAGAAATTATGAAAACACACGTCGAAATCAAATAAATGGCGAAGGTATAGACACGTTGTTCATTCGGGTCAAGGAAGATGGCGTCGCGTTGGTGCCACGGCTAATAGTATGATTAATGAAGAAGCGATGATGCGCGAGATATTATTTAGACGGGAGATTCAATTTACAATGATCGAATACCGATGACGTGTGCTAACAATAGTAAACAATTTCTACGGGGTATTGAACTTAGCCGTGCATGTGATGTTTTAGTTTTTTCGCTAGATGGAGCGCGCGTTTTGATTTTTTTACATGAGTTTTAAATCGTACAAATTCAAATAGCGCTAAAACAAGGTTTATTAATGAATACCGTAGCTAAATTCTAACAAACACGTTAAACGATTTGTTTCTAACTTGTATGTTACTAATATCGCTAGAGCGGCCCCCTTGGTTCAACGTATTTTCTCATAGCTATGTTATATCATTCGCCGGCGTTTTAACAGTCAGCGCGTTTCATCAATCTCTCCGATAATTAGTAGTTCGTATAATGACAGAAACCATTAGCTTTACGGCGATGGTGTGCATGTACGTGTACATTGATATACCTATGTATACGTATGTAACACCATATAGAGGTTATAATGTACGGAACGTTTCGTGTTCTTTAAAATGTAACTCGACTGATCCACATAATATCGGTACGCGAAGGTACAATTTTCTGTTTCAATAGAAATCAACTTTTCGATGTTAATTCATTCCCATACGAAGTTCACGAGGATGATGATTACTTCGCGTTTCACTTGACACTTATCGTTAGCCGTTGGATAAACTCATCTACGCGAGTGTTATTAACACCCGGAACACGAAGGCGCGAAAAACGTATGGTATGCACGTATGTGCATGCGGGAGGCTTATACAGATTCATTTGTCACGAGAAGAGTTATCAGAAAGTCCAGGAAGTAAGTTCCTTTCGAAGCTACCGTGTGGTCTTTCATAATCTCCTGCGTCGTTATAACGAACGATACGTGAAGTAGAAGAAGAGAAGGATGAAAAAGATAATCGCTAGCTAAACTCTAAACGACACTTTTACATACATTCATATGCAAATAAGGTAAAAGAAAGGAAGAGAGAAAAACGAATAGATCGTACGCGTAGAAAATCGTTCGTCATTAGTAAAATCACTTTCGACACGATCGACGGCCATTTTGAAAAACGGACACGGGAACGGGAAATGGCGGACTAATTTTGAATTCTTTTTTTTTTAGAGTACACTACCTTTATACGCATACTTTTCTCTCGCATACGAGGAAGTACGCTGTGGATACGGAACGATCGAAGATGCTGCTATATTAGGTGATATCGATGAGGGAGATATTAAATGTTACGTCGTAGCGTGTTAGGTATCATGGCGGTCGGCTCACTTCCGGAGCCGTGACTTCTATCGAAGGCTGTAATTAGTAATTACTGGTGAAGCTGCAACACCAACAATACGGTGTATACGTCTGCCTTCGATGGAAGATGGAAAATTATTGATGGGACGGGATGACCCTATGCGAGTTTTGTCATTAAGGGTCTTCGGCTAATCGAAGTGTCGTTTGGAAATCTTGTTACTAGCCGTCGTTCAAGGGAAACATAATCCTTTGGAATTTATATACAAGGAACAGAGGTCCTCGAGGGATAACCCTTCACTTCTCGTTTCTTTTCTTTTTTCTCCTTATTCCTTAGACGAAGAATACAGAAAATATGTAAGCTCGTTGCAACGCGAGGCGGAAATTGTAGAACTTTGCCGAATATAAATAACACGCGCGCTCCCCTTGAAAATTATAGAACGAGCATCATGCTCGTGGACGAGAAGGACGGCGGTTGTCTCGAAGGCTTCTCCCGCTGACCGGATCGCCGGTTGTTCGGTTTTACAAGCAGAAAATAATACGGTATGCAAATAAAGGTTGCTAACCCGGCTGTGGTAGCTGGCCGGCTTCGACGTGTGTGCACGCATTACGTTGCCGATCCTTTACGATATCCTCGTCGTTTCGACGTGCCCTTCCCGGTCAGTATTCTCGCGTGCACGCACACACAAAGAAAGAAAGAGAGAAAGAGCGAGAGCCAAGGCGTGTGACGAAACGCCACCGCCTTTTCAACGCCACGACACGCTCTATGTTATCGACAGAGAGTACCTATTAGCTTATCGTTCCTTACGTCGATCCTACGCGAAGAAGGGTTGTTATCCACCTTGCTGCACGATCCACTTCGGAGGAACGAGAATAGTGTCCTCTCCAAGGAAACAAATCTTAAACTTTCCTTCGGTTTCTTGTCAGTGCGTGACCACTTCCGGCTGTTGACCTTGAGACGCTTCCGGAAACGTCACGTGTCGCTAGAGTCATACGATTACACAGGGATACGGCTCCTCAAGTGTCATGTGACTTGCTACAAAGTCACGTGACAGCGCAATAATCAAGCGGGAAAAAGGAAACCTTGATCGTGATTTTTCTAAACTCTCTTAAACAGTTGTGTTATAGAGATAGTAAGAGGAAAAAGTATACGGTAATTACATCCGTTGAGAAGCTAAGTTTTATTGTCGCGTACTCTGAAGTTGGGTGCGCGCGAGCGCATACTCACAGACAACAAGGTTCCCTTTAAGTGCAAGGCATTGCTTGCGAGCAACAGAGTGCTGTTAATATATCCAGAGAACGAGGTACATGACAAACAGGTTTCTTCGTGGTGTTGTAGACTGTCAAGAAGCCATTGAAGCGAGCGGTGCCAAGTTGCTGTGGCAGGTGATTATACCGGGGTCAAAGAATTCGCCGGATAGGCTGATTTGCGAAATCGAGAAAATCATGCTTATGCATACACGCATACATGCGAGGAGAGATGTAAATCCGTATGTATATACACACGTCGAAGATGAATCGAGCTTGACGAGTTTTCCATCGTCGACGGATTTGAGGTTAGATGTTGTACCATCGTCGCCAATGATAGACCAGTCGCACCAATAGCCTCCGTAGAATTTTGTCGAACGTTCGACTTTCTCGTGTGACTGGTTTAAGTAAGGATTAGCCATACGATAACGGTACCGGAAGTGCCAGAGGATTGAACATCAAAAGAAGACTCTGATCTGTCCAGTCTCTTGGGAACCCGCGTATGCATTACTCATACACGGCCACTTTCGATGAATCCATCTAGACAGCCGGGGAAAGGATTATTGAGTTACGTGATGATGAGTAGAAGGATCGGGAGATTAAAAGATAGAGGATTTGCTCGTTTGTTAACGATGTTACTAGCAGGTCTTTTCGTTTGGGGAGATTTTCGAATTGATTGATTACTTGTTGCTTGATCTGACAACTTCTTTTTTTATCGAATTAAAAGAAATCTCCAAACTCGTGTTGCCGTCACTGTCGTTGTAAGGTTCTGAAATAATTCAAATAATTTACTTACGTAATACTTTGTACGGAGCACCAACTCAAGATCGTAAGATCGTAATACACATACTCCCTTTGAGCTTCGTGCGTGCAGATCGGACGTAAATCTCGGATGTCGCTGTTAAACGATCGCATCTAAACTGCATACCGCAGTTCACTCGAAGCGCATACTTTTCACGTTGACTTTTCATCTAAAATTCAAACTGTGTCGGGAGTTACGAAGAGAAGAGTGTGCTCGCAAAGATCGTAAAGGATAGATCGCGAAGTTATGCGATTATTGGTGGGCTCGTTCTCGCGGGTACCACGCTTACATACCGTTCGTTTCGTACCTACGGAGAGAGTTCGTACGAAGGCACGAAAATTGGTCGAGAAAATTGCACCGGGCTGCTGACCCTCCTCTTGCTCCTCCGGTTGAGGTTAGGTCGTGTCACGAAGAAGCCGTAAGTCCACGCCCCCATAACGATCGAAATTCATTTCCATAATTATCTCACGAGCACGCGGACTCACGGCTCGTTCGTTGATCGTACGAGAACGCGCCTCTTCGGCCTCGATTCCTTCTTTCGAGGACGAGTTATCGTACTTTTTCTTATTTGTCCTTCCCCCTTTTCCTAAGTTCCGTAGCTTTTCTAACATCTTCTTTTTCGTTCGTGAGATCGTACGCAAAGAGCCTCGGTTCGTTCATCGTTCTACGAAAGGTTATTCTAGGGCATTTATATTTAGCTCCTGTCGTACGACGAGTTTTCCTTCTTTCGTGCGAACGATTAATACTTTATAACGCATTTACATATTTGCCATCCCTCGCGATCGTAAAGCAAAATCGCGTTTTTAAGTATTCGAAATTCCCGCGCTTTCTCGTTCCACAGCATTTTTTGTTTGTTTGAAAAATTTATTATAAATTGAATATACTAATGAATACCATCGTGTAACTTGGTATTTTAATTATACGGAGTCGCACGCGGAGCGGTACAATTTTTTTTTATTTTACATTATTTCGAACGAGGGGACCCATCCCGCCATTGTGACGATCACGTGACGCGAAGTTCCGTAGGTGTCGGGGGGGTGGCGCGATCACGTGACACGAAGTACAACGTAAATATGGAGAGTTCCCCCGCGAAGTAATTTTTTAACGAGCCAAGAGCATTCCTTTCTTCGTCATTTCGTCGAACGATGAAGCCCCACGCGAATGTAATTCGCGAAATATTCGCCGTTATAACGTCGGAGATCTTCATTACGCCGGAGACATTAAGAGTCGACACATACTGGAGGATTCCTTTGGGGACATTACATGGTGATCTTTTTTTTTTTCTTTCTTTTTTTTCCCCTCCCTCATACTCTTCTTCGTTCACCGTTCACACAGCCCTTATTTCACTAGCCTTTACGAGCGTAAGCTTGACGACCTAGGCGTCTATGATCCGCTGTATTCTATTATATACTGGAATATTGTACTTAACGTCGGAATAGCGTGTAATGCCGTGTAATTTTGTTATATACGCCTCGGCGTGTTGCCCTCGCGTTCGCGAGTCCTTCGTTGCGATCAAATCCATAAATTCCTTCGTATTTTTTCGCAGCTACAGTGATATCGGTAAAGAAGATACGAGGATGCAGCTTCGAAATTATTTTTATAAATTATCTTACCAGAAAATCTCGTTTTCTCGTCACGCGTAAAAAGAAAAGTACATAAGAATGAAAAAATGACACAATTACGAATCTATAATAGCATAATAAATTTTTTCACGAAATGTCAAAGCAATTCTCAGAGGAAGAATTCGAAGGCGTCTTCTCGTAACAAAGGCTTGTTGCATGATCGAAAAAAAAACGTCTCGCTGCGATCTCTCTCGATCGAAGCCAAGCGAGCAGATCTTTTTCCTCGATACTGCCGTAAGGACAGAGTCCCTCGAGATCTCGGCTATCCGACGGACTCGAAATTGCGTGGGCGTACCTATACCTTCGTCATGTCATGCACACACACATACACACCGTATACGCTCTCGTGCATTTATGTATATTCACGACGTTGACTTCGCGTACTTACACATCACACAGAGCTGAACGTACACACACACACACACACACACATGTCAGGGATACATGCGGTGAGACTTGACTCGCGTAGTGCTGGTGGGGGAACGAGCATTTTCGTGTAGGTTCACGCAGCCGAAGTGAGCCGAGCGCAGGCGTAAACAACCGAAGTGCGCGGAGCCGGTTGTCGCGGGCTCGCCAGATACGCGCTCGCTCAGTATCGCGTCAGCTTCGAGTGGAATTGGTCAGTGGTCTGGGTGTCAGAGCAGGGCCGCTCGTCGCGACTCTTTTTCCTTCGTTGCTTCGTTCTAATTTTTATCTCCCGTCATTTATATCACTATTTAGTCACGTTAACATTTATAATAAATTTCTTTCGTACGTTCGTTGTAAATTTTTTTTCGATAAAAGTCGACGTCCTGTTCGGTCCTGGACGTATGTATGTGCGGAGGGACAAGAAGCGGATACATATTAGGTGTATATATAGATATAGGATAATATAGTGTGCTACAGTGGAGTTACCAGTGGACAAAGGGAAAAATCGGATTTTCGTTTGACGTCGTTGGCAACAAATCCAGACAGTTTTTCTTCCTTTTTGAGGGACCTTCTACGGATTGTGCAGCGACACGACCGGTGAGTTCGATTTTTAATTGTTTTAACTGTTTATACTTTGGTCCCATTCGCTTTGTTATCTTAATATTGAATACGATAACATGGCGAGCGTTCAATATCTCGCAAAAATTCATCTTTGATAACATTGTTGCACAAAAGCTACTTTGTGCTGCGACCGCCATGATAGTTTCGGTTACCACGCATCGAAAAGTGGAGCCGTTGATTGGCTGGTGTATCTTCGAAACGCGCGCGCTTATTTCACGATCGTCACTTTTTTCAGTCCCTTGGTTCTTCTCATATGCGTGCGTTGACCTCGATAAAGTACGATTCTCTTGGAATAACCGTTTTTTTCTTCGTGGAAATATTGCTTTATCATCGTATCAATCGAAAGTACGCAAGTTTTATAACCTTTTTAAAAATGTATATCTCGAAGCTTACGAAAGTGTAACAAAATTTGTTCGCGATGTTTACGATCGACTATTTTCTTAATATTATTAATATTTATTATGAAATAAGGGATTAGTGTTTCTCTCGGGTCATTTTTACGATCGTCGTTACGAGTTTTGACGAAGGTAGTACTTGAAAAAATGGCGTCTTAAGAGGGCACACTTCGGGCCATCGGGAGGATCGTAAAACTGGAGAAGTCCGGTGTGCCGTTTCTCCTTCGTCCTCTTCTTATTTTTATCTCACCGTTAGTAGCCGATTAAAGTCGAAATTCGCTTTCTTCGTTCATGAACTCGATATACTTTCACGAATATAACACAAAAACACACTTTATATGAATATACAATGTGTACGTTAGAAACATATTTTTCAGACTTTGTATCTACGTAGCTGTCACGTGATCATTGCGTACAGTACTTACGTTTAACCTTAGATAGCTAAACATTCGTAAAAATGACGAAATTAGTACGTTACAACAATGCATTGTGCAGTGTTGTCTAAGTTATGATTTAACGTTACATTTGTTCAATTTGAAAAGTTTTAAACGCATTTCTATTGTTTTGTAAATATATTTCTATTTCTTTATAAAACCATTTTAACTCTAATTTCTATTTACTTATAAAATAAAATACTTTTTAGTTAAATAAAAACACCAATTGTATTAGCGTTTTTAATCGACGTCGTCATTTTTACTAATGCTTAGTAATAACGTTTCTCACAGAATAATTTGGTTATCTAGGGTAAAAATGTTATGCTCAAATATTGGCTTAACACAGCACATTCTCGTTTAGTATGCATATATGTGTATATATATATGCCTACGGAGAGGTGTTTGATCTCACGTATTAAAACTCGTAAAATACGCGGAATCATGCTTCGATTTCTGTCCCGTCGAGGTTAAAATCGAATGTGTGTCACGTTCACCGCGGCGTCGATTAGTAATCGGAGCGCGCTCGCGCCAATTACGCTCGAAAAAGTCAATGTTACGGAGAAAGGTTTCGGTGTGGGTTGCGTAATCGGCGATTCAGCATGTGCGCTTTGCAACGTCAGGGCACAGACATTGTGTGTGCTGTGTGTATACCTCGGATTTACTCGGCTTTGGAGAAAGTGACCGATGCACGTATACAAACACACAATACACATACAAACGTATTACGTGCACGTGCTCCTTCGGACAAAGCCTCGAAAGGCTGGCTACATGGAAGCTGGAAATTCGATATATCGAGCTGCCATTTTCAGCGTAGACCGCGTAGTAACATAAATAACGTGAAATCTTTTTGCTTCTCTGTAAAATCACGGGCATTTTACGTTCTTTATCTTCTAAGCCGATGTAAACAACTTGTTTCAAGTCTCTGTCGAGAAATGTTTGCCGTACATGTATATATATATATTTTTTTGTCAGATAAAATATCAAGAAGCTTCGTCACAGTTCGTAGAATAAAAATGAATTATCTTTCATAGAAAATAAATTTTACTTTTCTAACTACACGCTCGTAATCGCCTTAATCGATAATAATCGAACTCTTTGTTACCGACCGATAATCGGATTACCAAATTTGAGCAATCGAAAAATTGATTATCAACAAATTCTGGTGGTACTATCTTATCGACGGTGATAGCTCTGGAAATCGTTTATTAAACAGCGGTAAAAATTGTATACTCTTCTTTTTTTGTAAAATTATTTAGCATGATCGTCGAACATACGGTAAATATTTCAATAATCCCTTTCTATATTGAAATATTGTCTTGATCGGCAGTCATTTTACGCGTAAATTACTCGCGTTATTTTGCTACATAATTAAATAGGCTGCTGGCATCGCGTACGGTGCACAGACGCACGCACACACGCGCCCCCCCCGTATAGCGTATCATCGTGTATGGTAATGGACCGAGAGTCTCATCAATGGGAAAAGGGCTCGAGAAGATGAGAGTGAAAGAAAGATAAGGAAACATGAAGAATGAGAGCGAGCGCGAGAGAAAAGTCCCTTTTTACACGAGCCAAGCTAAGATAATATACGATATATACGGTGTAACGAGCTATGTAATGGGTAATAGTGCGTAATGATATAATGCCTGCATTCCTCACGGTCTCCGTCCGCTATAACAAACATTGTTAGCGAAGAAAATATTTCGCGTCGAGTTCTCCAACCGCACTTTCAATCGAATCGAATGAAAAGAAAAGAAGAAGGAGGAGGTTAGGCTCTACCTTCGTCTCTTGCACTTGTCCGCCATTTTGAATGATAAAGGATTCACGATAAACGTGGAAAAGGGGATGCGCGCGCGCCTGCAACTACGTTCGACTGGATTACGCGAAGATCAACGAGCCGAAGATAAAGGGAACATTGTTACTGCAACGTAGCTACGTCAGATAAGATAAAAATATATACATACACATATACGTTTTCATCGACGACTAATTAGAACTCCTGACTTCCTCTCTTGTTTCCCTCTTCCTCTCGATAAGATGAATCGAGAGTGCGTGGAGTGATTTACCTGGAACTTTGCCGTGCATGCAATGGGAAGCGCATTGAAATCATTTTATTATTAATATTTTTCTAAAGGAGTATATGCATGTATGCACATTACCAATTTATTTATAATTTTTCTTTTAATTTGCATGATTTTTATACTTATAACCAGCAAAAACTCGGTCGGTAACATAACTTATCGCAAGACAGGTGCTTTTTTGTAAAAAATAGACGAAATAATTCAAAAGCTTCGAATTGTTGAGAAAAATATAAAAGAGACGCGTAAGCAATATTTTTTAGAAGACGACGTTGTCGAGACGATTTTTTAACATAAAATTTGAATCGGTATTTAAAGACCAGTTATTTTTGGAAAGAAATTGTTTGCGTTTTCTCACGAATTCCATGAATTATGTCAGGAGGTCGGTTTCATGCAAACGCGCGACTTACCCCAAACGAGTTTGCTCGCTTCTTCGATTCATCGGACTGTGACTAGCAATTCCAACAGTTACCGACTTTCTACGCTAGAGTAAACCTCGATCGAAAGGGGGAATTCGTCATCGAAGTCACCCATTTCCGTGGAATTCGGGAATTTTCTTCTTGCGTCGATCGTGACGTAAACAATATTCAAATGAAAATGTTGAAATAAAATTCCCGATCGTGTACTCATTCTTTCACGTAATCTTTAAAAAACCAATTCATTTTCTTTACTTTCCTCAATTTCGTTAACATCAGCTCACGAGAGTAAATTCCTTTTAAATTTTTATACGAAACGAGCCCTTTCGATCGTCGCGCTTTAAGGTCCGTTAGGTTGACTTATATTCTCGAGGTAATCTGATTATGAGTCGAGATATGAGAGTAAGAGAGAGACAGAGAGAGAGAGAGAGAGAGAGAGAGAGA
>JAIFRP010000002.1:6043831-6071875 GCA_032403825.1 Odynerus spinipes | reverse complement strand
AGAGAGAGAGAGAGAAAGAAATCCTGCCGGTCGAACCGGATAATAAATTAGGATAAATCCAAACGATCTTATTAAAATATCGGTCTGCTCTTTCCGTCTCTAATCGCGTGAGTACGCGCGAGCGCAAGAGGAGAGCTGCCTCAGTCTCATCGACTTTCGATCGGCGAAGAAACCGGAAGATCGAGTCTCTTCTCCGCTTCGATGCTCTCTCTCTCTCTCTCTCTCTCTCTCTTTCGCTCTCTCGTTCTCTCGTTCTCTCGATCTATAAGAAGGAACTTGTGCCTCTTGACTTTCTATTGGGTACCTTATAATAATTACGATTACAATAATTACGATAACTGTGGCGCCTGGTCACGCACCGATCGGCGCTACTTTTACCGACCGAGCACTGCCTCTTAATACTTTTTATTCTTTATTATTAATCGCGCGCTTTTAATTAATAATATCCTGTTCATATCGTAACGAGTTCGACTCCGGATAATCGGCTGGGTTCATAACGGTCGTAATCGTAAAATTTTCCGATCGGGACTTTAAAAATGTTTAGCTTATCGAAAAATTCACAACTATCGCGATATTTTCTTTCTTCTTTCGTTAAAGATATTTTTTTATCCGCTGGTTTTACTTGTTATTCTAGCTTGTACAATGTACTAGGTCATGAAGAAAAATGGTGACAAGCTCTTTAAAAAACGAATTCGGAATTTTACTTTCTTTGAAAAAATGCAACGAATTTCTTTCTCGCTTTTTTCTTTTTACCTTTTTTTTTTGTAAAGAATCGTGGGAGAGGACGATCCCTTTCAGGGAGTCCGATGAAAAGCGAGTCGAAGGTTCTCGGTGCAACGACACAATGGGAACGTTTAAAGCGAGGGAGCTTCTCTTGCTCTCTTTGCCCCCGTTTCATTTTCACGTGCCAGTCTCCTCGACGAGATCCCAGTCTTTTCGTTTGACACAGTATACATACGTGTATACACACATACACTTACGTATATGCAGCCTTCGTGCGTCGACCTTCGTACGTATAACGCGAGAGTTTCTTGGGGTTCGCTTCGTGCCACCGTAGTAAACTCGTCTCACGGCCAATTCTTTTATTCTCGCGGCCCTGTTTACGGTACAATTATTCCACTGATCCAAATTCATAGAATAGAATGTCTTCATGTGAAAAATTATCGGGAATGTGTGTTTTGGTATACAGGATGTCTCATTTTTATTAGATCACAGAATTATAACGGTTAGGTTCTCCTATATCAGTGATTTTCAACGGATGTGCTGAAAACATCATTAAAAATCATTAATTACCATATTTATCATTTTAACAAAACCGTTTACCAAATTCAATCGAATAATGGTAATATTCGAATAATTTCTTAGCAATATTAACTCCTCCCTCTCCAGATATTCAATTTTCCACTTCTCCTTCGTCCTCCAGCTAGGTTCGAAAACGGTATCGCGAACCAATTTCACTGTTACTGTCTTCGGAAAGAAACGTGCAACGTGACCCAGTCGTCATCATCATCCACTTCATCTCTTGGACGATACGGTCCAATCCGGTTTCCCCTTCTCGAAGAGGAGGTGTAACCTTCCGTTTCTTAGAACGAAAAGGAACCAATTTACTACGGGAAGGCAGGGAGCAGTCCGAGCGTTGTTCTTCTATCGGAGATCATCTTACCTTGGCAGGCAGGCAGGCAGGCAAGCAAGCAAGTAAGCAAGCAGCCAGGCAAGCAGCTAGCCAGGCAGGCGAACATCCCTCGTGGGTATAATTCGTTAATTATGAAAGGCCTGTGAGAAAGAGAAAGATGGAGAGAGTGAGAAGGGAGAAGATGAATTTGGTATATGTCGTGGGTGGTTCGTATTCTTTGCAAGAAAAAAAAAGAGAAATGGCGTCTTTTGATGAAGCACAGTCGCATTATGTTAATATCATGTTCGTGAAATATATTAACACTTAAATATGATATAGAGGGACTTCGGGAGATTGGACTACATAAAAGAGTTGAACCATTTTAAATATTTTATGATTATTTAGATTATGGTCTTTTATCATGTTACATAACAGTATCCGGAGTGAAAAGATGTATCTTTCATGCTCTAGATTTTATAAATCTTTAAATAAAATGTTGTTCAACTCTCCCGGACTCCCTCTCTCTGTATATAAATATATTACACTACACGTAATATACATACGATAATAATAATATACATATCATCATTATTACTATATCGTATATCAAAAATGATTTGTATATTCCCATTTTCAATGTCTTTTTTTTTCCATTATCTCCTTTTTTGTCATGTGCCCTCCCCGAGATGGAAATGGCCGGTAAATAATTACGGTATACACACGTTAATGAGAAATTGCGAGGTGCCCCTTTCCTACGATGCTAATGCGCGATTATATTTTATTGCCGGTGCGCTCACGCTCGCGTGTGCCCGGCAGTGCGTACGTGTACGTGTTCGTGTGTGGGTACGTTCAATTGTGTGCCAGCTAGCTCGTCGATCGTTCCGCATACATATATGAACGAGAGAAAGAGAGGTACACCGCCGTCAAAAGTGTTACACTCGTCGCCCGTCTGCATAACCCGCATACCACGTGAGGTGTGTCACGTGACCTGCGTTAGCATTAATCGAAGATTCGAGATCGCTCCCTCGTTATCGATGTAATCCATATTTTTTTCATTTAGGATTTTCCGAAAATTTTGCATCTTTTCGAATATTCATTTGTTTTTTTTTTAAATTATATATTTGATTTTAAAGAATCACTGTAATATTTAGGTCGGTATCTAGTACTTCATACTCCTACAAGAGAAACTTTTAACGAGCGATTGGAAATGTTAAACCCGAAGGAAGTTCGTGCTTAGAGGAAGCTATTGTATAACATCGTGATTAATACGAGATAGTAATAACATCTTTCTCTCGGATGAATTTTTTGACAGGTTATGAAATATTTCCTAGCATATGGCGAGAGATACTCGATCATTGTGTGGCCCCCTTTAACTTTGTTCGAGTCTCTATATACCCAAGTTGCCTTCTGAAAGCGACTAGATCGCTGTCACTCTTTCGCATAGCTCCTATGCCGGCAACTGCAGATGAATTGCTCCAGATGACTGGACCAGATATCGCTCGATCACGCATAACTGTGTTGTGTTAGCTATAACTAACTATATTACCAATACTATTACTGTAAGCTACCACTACTAATAAATGTACTACTGGTATCGGTACACTTACGTGTACGAGTCGAGTTACCTCGAGGTACAGTTAGCCGCATTGTACTTTCTATACGACTCTGTGGATGGAGAAAAATTATGAAGAATGGGAATCGAGTCGGTTTTGAAAGTTGCTTCTAATACGAGGACGAACGGGCATGGTTAAGTCGTTTAGGTTAACGTCATTGATTTTTATTGAGATCGTTATGGTTTTATTAGGAATCGATTATTTTTAGAAATTAATTATTGTAGGGATCATGTGTGTTGTTGGTATGTTATGTAGATTTGAAAGATTTTAAGACCAATTTTAGAAATGCATTGGATGGATCTACAAATTCGAGATAATTGCAAAAAAGAAAAGGAGATATCGTCGTTCTAATTTTATCTTTTTAAAAATAGCAAGCTAATCACTGAATATAGAAATACAATAATTATCTAGAAACGCTTGATTTCGCTGGTAACTAGGACAACGCTATCACGTATTTAGCGATCGCGTAATTACTTCGCACGGATTGAACGTGTCACCGCGAGCAGATTGCTTTCTTACTTCATCGCGTTAATGACCACGAGCTGACGTGAAAGTTGGACGCGTGCCTTCGCTCGAAAAAGGAAGAAAAAAGGTAAAAAAGGAGCGTAGAGAAAAAAGCTACGTATGTATGTACTTACATGCTCCCTCTTCTCTTCTTCTCCATTTTTTCTTCTTTCAATTGCTCCTAATGATCCTCGCGATGAAAGTTTGAAATGCAATTATTTTTCTTTCTTAGTTCCTTCGTTCATCTTCGAGAATATTTTTTTTAAATGGACTCCTCTTTATTCAGTTATTCAAAAATATATTTTTTGTTATTGATTTACTATGAATTTAGATAGATTTAGGTTTCATAAATTGAAAATTACAGAAGTCCTCATAAACCATGGAATGTTAGTTTAGCATTGAAAGTAGTATTAAAGTATTTTTTTTTAATAATTTCGGTCATATTTTCTTTCTTCAAAAATTTGTCTTCCTTTCTCGTACTTCAAGAACTAAAAAAAAAAATGTTAAAAAGGATCTAGAAAAATCACACTTTCTGCCACGTTAACGTCGATCGTTAGTCAGGGAGATTTGCGTTCGCGGAGTGTAAACGATCTCGCTCACGCTATTCCACGAATACATCAGCGCTGCAGTACACATACATACATATATGTATACATATATATATATAACCTGAACATACGTACGTATGTTGTATTCTACGTAGAGGCGGTTTAATGCGCGTAGACCACATTATCGTCTCCTCGAGCATTTGCACGACGTTTGGTCTCATTTACCAAGTCGTTCGGGTTCACTCGGATAAGAGAAAGAAGGAAAGTGCCTCCCACACACACGGACACGAAGCCTTCGAGATTCTCCTTGGCATTAGCTTCGATCGTTAAGTAACTCTCTCTCTCTCTCTCTCTCTCTCTCTCTCTCTCTCTCTCTCTCTGTCTGTCTGTCTGTCTTTTTCTCATTTTCTTCATTCAAATTGCTCGTTCGTTTCTTCCATTTTTGTCGTTGTTTTACGTGTCATGCACGTCCAAGTAACCCTCATATAACGCGGTACTTTGAGAGCACGTTTTTGATTTAACGCCGTCTGAAAATTACAGGAATTACTGAAAACACTATAAATTTTCTCAATGTTGTAAAACGAGTAGGCGATTTTATATTTTTAGCTAATCCATTAATTAATCTCGTCAAAAAATAAAAGGGTAATCATGATTGTGCCTCGAAATTCGTCACGTGCGTTTTAAGTCTAAAAAAGGAAGCTACTTTTCTTCTCTCTCTCTCTCTCTCTTTCTCTTTCTTCTCATCCTTGCTTTTATCTTATAATACATGAATGAAGCTCGACGGAAGTAGGTTACTATTACATCATGCACCAGATATATGTATACATATACTATACATACATACACACGTATGCATTTACACGCATAGCTTAATAGTTCGCGGTCCCGTATTATTCTCCTAGATTCTGTCTGCTCTATGTGCTCTCTGGAGAAAGTAATTAGAGAGGCAGGGAAAGAGAGAGAGAGAGGTACGGATGTTGTTTCCGCTCTGCTAAATTCAAGGTCACCCATTGTCGGCACATCTTCCGATCCTTGACCCTCTACTTTTTCCTAGATCTACTTTATTTTACTCGTTCTTTTACGTTCCGACAAGATGAGTAATAATTTGTTTACGTATATAACATAAATGAATACTTTTTATATTAATTATGTGTTAGTTATAACAATAGCTCTTGTGTAGCACAACATGTTGTTGTATGGTGTTATGTTAAAGTCGTGTAAAACGAGGGTCACCTATACATTATTATTAAGTTACAATCAAGTTATAAACAAGTGCATGCCACGTTACAAGTGCATCTTCAAATTCAGTACAAGCGCATTACTATTATATATCACCATTAATTCAAACACTACAAGCACATTTTCCAATAAAACCGAACCCTAAACGAGAATACACCCATGGTGTATAAAAAGACAATGCACGTAGTAGGTTTCTCTCCACAGTATTGTCTATACTCCAAGAGTTTATTGAAATCAGTTGGTGACCCGCTTACGTAAATAAGATACGCATACAGAGACATAGAGAGACAACTGCTATAAGATCTCTCTCTTTCTCTCTTTCTCTTTCGTGTCTAGACAAATATGGCATTCCAAAAATCAGTGATCTATTTCCCTTACGGTTAATACGATCGACAGTGCCAGATGGTGTTCCATTAATTCATCGGACAATGCAGGTAGGAAGGGATAGAGTCATAGTTGCTGCTGTTGCTGCTGCTGTTGTTGCTGCTGCTGCTGCTGTCGCCTTTAAGATCTGCTTTGGGAGTAGCCGCGTGGAGAGGAATTTAACGGTCGCGTAGGCGACAGTGAAAGCAGCAGCGGCAGCAGCAACGGCGTTACTTAATACCCATATCACGGCTCGTAAACAACAAAGGCCGCGTGTTCAACTGGATTGCCGGCCGACTTCTTGTCGTCCCGATCTTGGCACTCTCGCATAGTTCGCGTCGATAGCTATCTCTGGTCCTGGTGCTGTTGAGAGGAATATACCGAAAGTTTTCGATACGTAGGTACAAGTATATCCCACGTTAGAGCTGGTTGTTTTATGATAATGAAGTTTGAGTGATTTCTTGGTGACTTAGTGACTTGGTGATTTTTTTAAACGGAAGGCCACGTTCGGCTTCGGAAATAGTGAAAAGATCACCCCGACCTGGCGGATCCCTATTTTAAAAATGATTATTTTTAATATAATTCATATTTAAAACCATTAATGTACAAAAAAAGGTTGAGAAAATGAATTGTAGATAAAAAATGGATATGGTCGCACAGGAGATTGCAGAAAGACGCAGGTTCTCCATTCCTGGACTAGTTTATTAGTGATTCCTAATGTCATAGTTAAAAAGTGATTAAAAATTAATTTTGCATTTGTTAACTATCTTCACGGACGATTCAACGTACCATTTCTCATAGCACGAACTGGAGCTTAACAAACTTTTGAAAAATGTTTAATCGATGAAATGCGAAGATACGCTCGCTTTAGAAGAGATGATCATGAAACTCACGAGCACGCGAGACACATCGCATCGGCAGGCGCGACCTTCGCCGTTCCGACCGTTCATTAATAAAAAGAATCTGCCATAGGCACGCATTTCTCCGTGGATCTCGTCCTGGCGCCGTGTAAATCGAAGGACTCGTGTGTGCTCACTTACCCGGCCTGAGGGGACAACTTTCAAGGTTGCGAACGAACGATCATTGTCGTAGCGAGAGAGATCTTCTTTAACCACCCTCTTTTACACGCACACATGTACATGTGTGTATTCCGCAATATTTTTTTAGGTTAATAGTACACTTATTTTCTGCTTTCTTTTGAATTTTAATTAATGAATATTATATCACATAGCTTATATATATTTCTTATTTTTTTAAGGGCTTATCAATTATTTCGATTTTAAATAATTATTATTTTACCCATTATTATCAATATTCCTGTTATAATCTTTCAGATGTATCTTTTTATCGCACTAAGAGCCATTATTTTATTCGCAGAGTAAAAAGTGGGACAGAGGAGGAGAAATCCGGTAAATTAATTCGATAATTATGCTAACGTTTGAAAAATGCGAACAATGTTATCCAATAGACGTAAATAACTCTACGCACACATACACTTAGGTACATATATACATATCGATATGTAAGATCTTCGCGTTCCATCACTTCGTGATGATCTCTAAAGCTGTGTTGAGAAGTGGAAAATGTCAAGGTCGTCGATAGTGTTCCTATATGTGTTATAATGAAAGTTGACTTTGTTCTCGGCATCATCAAAAATTCTCGAAAATCTTCGGAAATCACGTGTACGTCTAGTATAGACCTGTGTAATACGATAACGGAATCTTCATAGAAAATAGATATTATTTCACGATCTATTATCGTTTCTAGGTTAGTTAGGAAGGAATTAGAAAAATTAATGTCTTTAATTTGCATACCGGTTTCTGAACTGTGAATAAAAAACAATATTAATTAATAGGCATCTAGGAAGTAGGAATTTGAAGAATGATCGGTGATTTTGACCAACGTATGAGTTAGAACAGGATTAGAAATATTAATAGTCATCATTTACAATCCGGTTTCATTATCTTCGTTTTAGGAATAATTTGTATAAAATGAAATTTAAATAAGAAATGAATGTCGTCGCGCTTAAAGTGTCACACTTAAAATGAAGATATATAAAAGGCATAAAAACATGTATAAATTATACACAGCACAGTCGAATAATAAATGAATGATATTTTTTTTTAATAGAACTATCGCTGGAATAAAAAAAGGTCATTTGTCTCTCCTCTGAAAGAACTAAAAAAAAGGGGGATAGTGAAAGATAAGATAATACATACACGCTTCTATCAAAAGCTAATATAATCGAACATATCCGTCTAATCTATCAATCCATTTCACCGTTCGAGGCACGTGGGTGTAGCTGCTCGTACGCCTTCGACACCTTCGGCTATATGTATAACGGCATGTAACCACCGCTTTACAAGGTTAGGGGAATTCGATCTGGAGAAATAAAGAGAGAGACGGATAGATAAAGAAATAGAAATAGAGACAGAAGGAGAGAAGGTTTACTTCGAGTATTAATCACCAGGACCGTTCGCTTGTCGTTACGTTATACTTTCTATTTCTAAGTTGCGTGCACTCCGTATAATTCTATCTCCTTCTTCCTTTCAAGATATACACATACACACGTATATGGACAAGACAAATCTTGTAGAGAGAGAAGAGGAAGTTGGATATATTTCGAATCAACCGTTTGATCGTAACTCATGTCGATAGAACGTGCGAGCTAACAATTTTTTTTGTTTCTTTTTCCTTCGGCGAACGAAAGGTGTATACAACATCACACACACACACACACACACACACACACACACACACACACATATATTGAAGCCTCTCGAAGATCGATACGAGGGAGATCCAATCCCTCGAAGTTTCTTTCATAAAGAGTGGAGTCACTTGAAATAGCTCGGCTACTAGCTAGAACATGATAAAATGTATCACGTAGTACACATGTACACTTGTATGTGAGAAAGTGTGAGATGAAAGAACGTTGCTACCGATGAATCTCACTATCTCATTCTTTCACTCTCATATCCTATTCATATCCCATCTTCTCTGCATCAAAAGACTCTCAATTCACGCGGGTTGTACATACAATCCGTACAATGTATACCAAATGGCCGAGGGCTCGACCTGGAACGTGATTAGTCACATCGATAATAGATATACGCAGTTGCTCGTTGCAAGATGCGAAAGCAGAGAGGTTTCTATGGATCACGTGAGAGTGAGCAAGAGAGAGAGAGAGAGAGAGAGAGAGAGAGAGAGAGAGAGAGAGAGAGAATATGGGTACTTTTTGCAAAGGGTGTAGAACGAGAGAGAGAGAGAGAGAGAGAGAGAGACTCGTTTCGTGTGTTTCGTCTTCGTAAGAAGCAGGTCTGGCTTATCTTGTGATTCTATGGAACACAGATTCTATTTTCTTTGGTATAGAGGTACACTCAGGAATAACTTTTCTCCTGTTACGTTTTTTAATAAATTCCTTCATCTTTTTTTTCGTATTTTTAGATAAAATTATAACTGATACGATTTTGACAATAAACTTGTTTAATCAATTATTTAACAATTAGCTATTATAATCTACAAATTGTCTCAATGTATGTGTCACAATGTATGTGATGTGTTAGGTTTAGAATTACATCGTTTCCATACATCTCTATCACTGCAGATCTCTATCTGGATGTATATCTGTATCTTTGTCTATATATGTATGTCTCTCTCTCTCTCTCCCTCTCTCTCTCTCTCTCTCTCTCTCTCTGTTTATGTATATCTATCTTTCCCTCTCTTTTTCTTTCCACGTACCTCTATCTTTGTCTACCTTTATCTTTTTCTATGTATTCCTATCTTTCTCTTTCTATTTTTCTCTATCTCTCTTTCTCTCTCACACACACACTCTTTTTCTTTCTCTCCCTCTCTTGCACTTCTCTTCTTCTTCTGCGGTGTTGGCTCCTCTTGGCCATCGAAGAGAGCTGGTCCTGCTATAACCCGGAGTCGGCTGACGGTCGCCCCATGTATGGCAGCTTGTTTTATGCTGCCTGCATTGCATTGCGATGCACGCGCAGCGAGCGAACGAGCGAGCGCCTTTAGCCCGGCGCTCTCGCACTTTGGTGGAAACACGCGATATTCAACGCATCCGGCCAAGTCTTCTTTCTTCTCTTCTCTTCTTTACTTTTTCTCTGTTTCTTGCCTCTTTCTCTATTCTTTTAATACGAGGATACGAAGCGAGGATGTTGCACTCGACCGAAACTTTGCGCACGAGCGCATCCGATGAAAATAATCGGGAAAATTGGAAATAATTCAGATGGATCGATTAGGAATTTTTGATGATTAATTATTTAATGAATGGTCATCGTCAGTCATTTCTGTAATTGTAATTTGTAATTTGATGCATCTCGGGTACTTCAAATCTATCTCCAATATGGCGACCACATGATTACTTCAATCTATCTTCAAAATTTAACGTCGAGACAAAACGAAGGTACAACCGCAAAATTTCATTGGTTCATAAACCACGAATGGAAAGTGGTGCTCCAAATTATTCTTCAGCTTCTCGCCTTCGAGATATGATCGTGAAAAAATGCGAAGTGGGAGGCTGACGTTCGCGAAAAGAAAGAAAGAGGGGGGGGAGAGAGAAAGAGAGAGAGAGGGAATGCTGAGGAAACGCTCGTAATGGCATTCCTCGTTCTCAGCTGCGTTCGCACCCTGACCTTACTCGCCCATATTCGGGCCCGGTCGTGATTGCCTCCCGCCTTCTTACACGTCGATCGACCGCGTGTATATGCGCTCGTGCGCGCACCTTCGTGCCATTCCTCTCCCTGCTCTCTTTATACATACATGCAAAGGTTTGCTTTCATTCTGTGATCGTTAAATAAACTTTACAATTTTTTTTATCAGTATAATCGTTTTATTAAAAAGAACAATATAATAATTATTTATAAATACATATTTCATAGTTCTTGTACACTTTACATATATATGCATATGTATTAGATATTTTATGTAATGGCATATATATGTATATATACATATACACATGGGATTAAAAATAAAATTAGAAGAAAGAGAGAGAAAGGAAGATAGGGATCAGGTAAATATCGAGAGAAATAGTTCGAGAATAGAAAGAGGAGGAGGTGACCGGATCGAATTCGAGGATAGGATCTCTTCCGAGCACTCAACGGATTTATATCTACGCCGAGAGAATTCTTTCTCGTTCTCCCTCGACTAGCAACAACTCTTCCTCTCTCTCTCTCTCTCTCTCTCTTTCTCTTTCTCTTTCTTTCTCTCCTCTACGCGGATTTACGGTAAAAACTAGTTTTGCCGGTCACCTATTTCAGTCTCCTCTCGAGCTCCTCGCAGAACTTGGAAGGAAGAGAAGAATCACAAGCGACCGTAGAATGTATATATATATACCTGCATATATATACATATATGTGCGTAAAAGAGAAAGAGAGGGAGAAAGAAGATTTATGTAGAGCTTGTAATTGACGGTCTCGCCGATGTGGTTTCGACAGCCGTGTAATGTTTACGTTCGAGCGGAAGCACGCGTGGCATTCGGGTTCCTCTCTTCTATCGATCTTGTAATTATTCCACTAACCAATAGTCTTTTATTTTCAAAAGGACGAAGTAACGTAGCATCGGTCGGAAATGCGTACGTGTCCGGGTACTACCACAATTTATTCCACGTGCGTGTGGTGAACGGGACGGAAGTAACGCCTTCTGTTGTGAATATATTCATAAAGAGAGAAAGATGACGGGGTGGGGGGAACCGGGAAAGCGAGGTTGGTGCAACGATAATCGGGTAAAAGTTTCGCAAGCATGTCGAGCCGCAACGACGACGACGAACGCCCTGGTTTAGATTTCGTTTCTTGTGGCTTACAATCAGCCGGCACGCATTTCGAAGTCCAAAGAGTCCAACACTACCGTTTCGAATTTAGTGCGCGTTTCGTTTGAATTTAGAGCTATCGCGCAGAGACCGTGCACGAAATATTCCATAGGTAATTACGCCCGACTAACGTGTCAACACGAACGCGATCGATCGCGGGTGAGTGGAACGAGCTTATTCTAACGAGCCTTTGCTCTCCCCACGACCAATTAAGCCGGACATTAACATTAATTAAATGTCACGAGACGTAGGATGGGTGGAGTGAGCAGACCGCGGTTTTCTAGTGTTAATTTTGTGTTTGGTCGATGAGTGGGGGTGTTCTGAATGTTGTGATCTAGTTACTGTTATAATAGTTAGCACAAATAGTCTTTGTATTACAATTACGATGTCCAGTTGTATCGATCACCATTGCGGACTCCCAGCATCAGGATTTTTTGTCTCCACCTTAGTCCCGCACCACAATTAGCACACGTTTCAACGTTTCGGTTGAAAAAGTGTAGCTCGTGCCGGCTCGTCCATCGAAAAGAATATTCAAAAGACAGTGAACGTAGAAAGGCAATCGAGGCTCGGAGTCGACTTAACAAAAAGCTAATCGCAAGATCTCCGATCTCGTTCTTTAGCCCCGTTGCCTTCGGCGCGATCATCACAAATGGCGTTTTAATCGAGAAAATGGTGCTCTTCCCCCATTAGCCGGCGCGATACGCGTGTATACACAACGACGGACATAAATTACACGCTTAACTGAGTTACTGTTAGAAGCAATGCCACGGAGATAGATCTCGCGAAAAGTCGTCGTTCAAAACGGAAAAGAAGAAGTGGAGATGAGAATGCGATGAGATATCTCGAAGGACGGCAATACCACGGCTGGTCATACTGGCGTCATCGGAGGAATACTATTCCATAGCGAATAAAATGGAGAGTCGACGAACGGCATTGAACGCGACGTCTTTCCCATACTTTTGCGATTATTTTTAAATCGTGACCTCACGATTCGCCAGAGACTACACAGTTGGTAACGCAACATACGTGTCTACATACCTACATATATAAATTGTACGAGATCATTACTCGTTACCCGTGACCTCGCTGACGTGTTAAAGACCACCGTACCTTGTCTGATCAAAGATGGCCGCCTCAAAAATGAGCTCCCCGAACTACGCACCGAATTGTCTCCTTTTGATCATCCTCCTTTTCCCTTAACGGAATATTCGCTGATCGACTCCGAATTAACTCCGATGACTCGTATATATGTATCTGCCATATCCTCGGTCATCTCTTGCAACGATTAGGAATAGTGATTTTTCGAGAAACCCTGGATCAATCTTTTTTCCTTCAGGATCGTTAAACAAATCGATCAGCCAACGTAATTGCACGCGTCTTCTTTTTTTTTGTCAGTCTCTGAGATCATCTTCCTTTCTCTTACTAAGCCTTGACTCTCTCTCTCTCTCTCTCTTGCTCTTGCCTGTTTTTTATCACTGTCCTATGCTTCTCGAGCAACGGAATTCGCTATTTGCGTCGATCGGTTGTGACGGTATTGTGAATGGTTTTTAAAGAAACACATTTGAGCGTAATGGTTTTTTATCTCATTCGTTTTGTCCATCTCGTCTATTTTCCTATTATTCCTTTGTTTCAAAACTAATCAATCTTCTATAGGTATTCTTTTTCCTTTCTTGCGTTAGAATCATTTTATCTACCCAATACAGCTGTTCTCCTGCCCCCTGTCTCTTCCCTCTAATACTGAAATTTCATGTGAATTCAAAGAAAGTATCCGTCAAGTGATACGAATCAATCTAATCTGCGGCCAACAGCATCTATGTCCGACCACACTCGTCCGTGTTCACTTAGCTATCCCAGTTTTTTCTTTCAAAGAAATGGCGAAGAACCCCGCGATATTTATCCAGTAAACTTCATGCACATATGCAGGGGTACGTCCAATTATCTCGAAGTAATACTCTATTACGAGGAAAGTTGCATAGATAGGTACACAGTACCAGTTCGGTCTCGCTTCGAAAGATTTTCGTGTAGGAATGTCGTGACGCGTGTCCCTTACATCCGGCCAATCCGGATCACGTTTTATTATACTGTGAGACTGGCAGAGGAAACGCGTCCGGTCTTCTCTATCCCTTCTGTCCCACTGTCCCTTTATCCTATACTTTTTTTGATGGTATGTTTTGCCATTTCTTGTTACTTTTCCCAGAGGCGGTCGTAATACACTTTTTATTTTATTCTAATTGAAAGATCATTTTAATAAGTGTGGTAGGCGTGTCTCACTGTCCCTTGTGTGATTAACTCGTGATTATCTTGATTACTAAATGTCATTATTATCTGTAATAATTGTGCTTTGTTTTATTTTACTTGTCCCTTTTTTCTTTGCTCTACTATCCCTCTGTCCTACTAACAATCAATTTTATATCGTTTTACAATTTTTCCTGGGGGTATTACTTCAATTCATAGTTGACACATTTGACCCTCTTTTCGCATCTCTTACGCGTTCCAGGTTGCGTTCGAGTAGGAGAGTAAGTGGCTATATTCCGAACGTGGCGGTGGCGTGCATGCGATGCAAGCACGCGCATAGGTTTCCTTACTACCTTGACCGGTGTCACACTTTCACGTTTACGTTTGCATTTACCTTCTTTCGCATGCGTGCTGCTCCGCGCTCTGGTACGCAAGCGCGCGCACATTCGCGCACGCACGGTTAAGCACCGCTTTTTATACCGGATCGTAATCAAGTAATGAGTCGATTCTTTTTCTTTCCTTCGTGTCAGATTTTACACGAGCTATTTTCTTAATTAGAACGTCAGATTTGGTACTTGGCATTGGCCGTGCACCTTGATCTAACGATCTTGGAACACATCAATGATTGTTGAGGTATTCTGAGGAGGTTGTTAAGTTTTCATCTTGAAGATCTAAAACCTGCGGACATCAGATTTTATCGTCTTCTTCAGTTTTTTTAAAAAGTTCTTTTGAGTGGCTATTATTGAATGATAATATAATCTCTGATCATGCGATAACAATTTAACTGATCTCAAGATCTTTTTAGAACCTAGTAAGTATCCATTGATCAACTGATAACAGTTTGAGTCACCCCAAGATTCTCTAGAAACTTACCGAACATGGTGCCATCAAAATACTCTCAGATCCAATCTTCTTAGAAATTTATTAACTACAGCTTTTCTGGATACTTATAGAATCCTAGACCCATGAACACGGTTTTGAAGCTTTCTGCAAAGCAACCCAGAGTCCTCCATCTTATGAGTTTCTCGATGAGATTGCAGGGACGGTAAAAGCCACTTTCGTTTCTTAACGTCGCGGCAGCTCCGTTATTGTCTAAAGGCGGTAATCTTTGTATTATCGGTTCATCGACAGGGCTGCCCCGGTGGTTGAGTAATCTGACGGGTTACGACATTCGTAAAACTCGTTCACGATGGACGCTTGGGGCTCCCTCTGTCTGCCGGTGCTTATTCCTTCAAGCCCTGCTTTACTATTATAAGGTTTCTTTCTTCGCAGCTCTTGAAGCCAATGGAGAAAGAAGGAAGTAGGTAATCCCCTACTCAACTCGGTGAATCTGGAACGAATGAGTAGGATCGTGCATGCACCTTAGTACGTACATACGTACATATGTGTACATACACCTATATATTCACATACGTGACGCGAGTGTATCTTTTATGAGCAGACTCGCTATCGAGTCACCCGATCTTCGTCGAGCTTCTGTCGTGAGTCGACTGGTCGTAGTAGGTATCTGCCCGTCAAGTGCTTCCTAACAACGAATTTGTGATAGAAATTTATAATGGCTTGGCTGTTCATCGGATTACGAGGCAAATCTTTTTCCAAGTGATTGGAATAGCCTGGTATAATGGTAATTTTCGTGTAATGCAAGAACTTATAATGATCAAGCTGAATAATTTTTAAGATTTTGTATAAAATTCTCCAAGTTGATTAGATAACAAAACCGACTGATCAACTAATCTCAAAATGGTTTCTGTACCTTTACAATATTTATTATCATCATTTTTATTAATGGTAGCAAAGTTCAATAAATCTGATGAACTTACAGCCGTGTTCTTCTTGTCGAAAATGGAAACCAAAGGAAAGGAAAGGAAGAAAAGAATGAAGATGGGTAGGCGGCGAAAAGATCGCAGCCTTTTCTCTCTCTATCTCACTTCTTCCTTCCTCTAGCACTCATGCTCAGTGTCAAGTTCATCGTTCAACGTTCGTCCTACGTGCGTTAACGCACTCGTGGCTCGCTTCCTCCTCGGCCATAATTATGTCTCTTACGCAAAAGCTTATACCCATTATGAGTATTCTCTCTTCCGTTAATTTCTTCATATTTTCCTAACTTTTTATATGTGTCAATGATTACCTGAACACAATTTCTGTGTAAAATATTAATGATTATTATTTTCGATGGTAAGAACTAACATCTGAATAAAGAAACAACGATTTCGAGCTGAGTGTTTATGGGATGATATATGACAGGAAAGGAAAGAAAAACGTGAAAGGGGAAGAATCGTTATCAGGAAGAAGAATAGTCGTGTAGAGAACGAGGAAGTCCGGCTTTGAAACGAGCTGACAGACGTTATTGATACGTGACGAGAAAGTCAACCCCTCTTGTGATGAGAAGGAACAGAGAAGTAGACGCTTACGTGTGGGATTGGCATTCATAGCGAGCCTTTCTGGAAAGGGACATGAGCAGGATGAGCCAGGACGTCGGTATGCAAGTCTACTTAAATACATGTAATCTTTTTCTTTTCTTTATTGTTTTTTTCTTGTCGAGTTTACCGGGTTAGGGACCGCAGAATGCACAAGCAAGTTTGGGACTAATAAAAAGTGAATACATCCACATATTTTTTATTGCAAAATAAATGAATAATAATTATAGGTTACTTTTTAACCATTATTGCGAATGTAGTTATAATTAAAAGAAAAAACTTCAAAAATTCGACTGCCATGTCAATTACCGACATCATCGACCCCTGTATTACCGACGATCCCGAAGCAAATAAGAATAGAATGAAAAAAGTTGATGAAACCTTTACCACTCTCTACTGAAGTTATGAAATAATGGACGAACATTGAATTAGGCGTCGATAATCAATAATCAAAGCGAGCAATTCACAATAATACCGGTGTGTGTGGTTGCTCGCAATAATGGCATCTCCGTCGATTGCCATACCAGCGAGAATTTTTTCTCCCCTTTGTTTTCTTGTGTCTCTCTTTTGTTGCGTAGCTCAGACGTTTTATTCCTCATGCGGATTTCCCAATAGCTTACGGCCCAACCCTCGATTCTTCGTCGTCGCCATCTTGTCGCCGTTGGAGAGGACATTTTTTTTTCTTTCTTTCTCTTCTTCTTCTTTTGCTTCTTCTAACACGGATCGAGTTCGTCGGGGTGATGGGCGCACCCTTTTGCCGCACCCTCTTTGTCATCAGGGACTTGGCTCGTGATTAACTCACGAACACCGTGAGATTTCATCATTTGTTTATCCGACGAAGACTGAAATGGACATGAAAAGTGATAAGAAGGGAGACACGGAAAGGTGGTAAAAACTATCGCGATGATCTATTAACAAAAAACACGATAATTAATTGTAACAATTTTAACTCTGATAATAGAACAACTGTATGATAATTTTAATTTCATATGTAATTTTCAATGTGATATTATAATAATTTTTAGGCTCTCACGATTAGTCATCGAACTGCATCACTTTTCCCTGTGGTTGTTTGAGAGTTTGCTTAGGATCGAGGTGTGTTTACTCGAACGTATGGGTTACTTAGTGATCTGGTGTAAATAATACCACAATTACCAAGAATTAAAAAAAAACATTGGCGAAAATAATTTGTTCAAAAATAATTCTTGCAACCATTCTATGTTTTATATATCACTAGATCGCGTTTTAGGCGAAGCGTGTGTTCGCGAGAGCACGAGAGGCGAATTCATCAAATCGTAACGACAATGAAACCGTTCCCTTCTCTGGCACGTAGGATACCGAAAGAAGTTCTCCCTTTTAATTCCTCGCGTGTTCACGGCCTAAAAAGTGTTCGCCAAAGAATGAGAAAGGTCCTTTGTTTAGTACGTCACTGGGTCATTGGTTTGGCGACATCGTCGTGCCAGCCAGATGGTATTTCTATCGTTCACAGACAGGCTCCGTTCACAACGACATTCTTTTGCGAACTCTCTTCGTATATTTCAAAAAATTGGAATCATTCATTATACATAAAAATGGGTTGCAATTTTTTCAGGTCTCGTGATCAATGCAACTGTGGCGTCTTCGGTAGATTCTCGTGTTGTTTATGCAATTATCTTACCCAGGATATTAGCAGTTAATTTAGTGTACGTGTTAGACGCTAATGACATATACACCTGTGTACACGTTAATTTTCCTGATATTTACTTTGCCTCTTTAATGATGAATAAGAAAGAACTTAATATCAATTAATTATGATTACGTTCGGAGATTCTAGTGAAGGGACATTGGATTCGCTGAGTACTTGGAAATGAAGCGATTACGGCTATTTATTAGAATCGTAGGGAGCACTGTGTATGAACACACGTGTAAGGGGAAAGAAAGAGAAAAAGAAAGATTTAATACGTTCCTTTTGCAGAGTCTTGCGTTTCGCCACGTTTGATAGGAGCTGATACACGAAAGTCGTTCTACGATTGAGAGAAAGAGGAAGAGAGAGAAAGAGAGAGAGAGAGGGAGAGATAGAGAGAAACGGTAAGCCACGCGAGTGATTACGAGCGTTTACCGCGTATCGCCATGGCTCGATTAACGTATTTAATTTATTGTGCGCTTTACGCGCCTGAGAATAGTTTAGACCTTTATTACCTTGCAGATACGCTAATGCAGGACGATAGTTGGCCAATTTCCTCTCTCTTCTTTCTCCCGAGGTACACGTACACACACAAACATATGACTCGACATCTTCGATCTCCTCTCTCGTCCTCTTCGTCGTTTTTAAGTGCAGGAGGAGGTCTACGGCAAATGGAAGTACTTATACTAGTCCTCCATTGAGTCAGTTCGACATTACGTGCTCGATTTCGCAAGAAATCAACATTATTTTTTACGGAGTACATCAATTAGACCGGTAGATAAAGTTTGGTTAGGTTATGCCATTTTGGGGTAGCCATATTGCGGGTCACGAGACCAGAACTTATCATGGCGTTTTCAATGACGCTAGCAATAAAAAAAAAAAAAGAAAATTTGTGTAAACATGCGGCTAATTATTTTGTTAATTAATATGCATGAAAACCTGGAGGATAATAACGTAAATAAAACAAGAAATGACGAACAAGTAGGTACTACCTAAGACAGGAAACTCGAAATGGAAGAGAGAAAGACAGAGTTACGAGGGAATTCGGTTCTACGTTAATAACATTATCAAGCGCATTATTAAGGCTCGCTCGACGTCGTCGGCGGTGAGCGAGTATGGTTGACGAGCGAAAGGAGTCGTATTTCGACGGTTTCACGAGTAAGAGTACTTTCATAATCGAGCTTACTCGGCTCGTGCGCGCGCGCGCGTACGGACGCCGTATACGGGTACGGAGGAACATCGTTTTCTCTTTCTATTTATCTCCGCTATCCTTCCGAGGCGAACGGACCGATAGGTGGACATTCGAGCGTTCAACATGTTGACTTTCAAACGAGTTTCATGACTTGTTGCAATAGACCAACATTCGTAACTGTTTTCTGTTTTTATGTGACTTGAATTAATTTGTTCTATCAAGAGGTTCTTGAACTACTAAATCGCTGACTTTTTCCAATTTCAGTCCTTCTTCGAGTTATCAACGATCACATGCAGTCGATGAAGCCATTTTAAGGGTAGCCATGTTTGGGATCACGTGATTAAAAATTATAGCGATGGGATTACAATTCATTAAGAAGGCGGGAAATTCGAAAAGTGGTAAACTCTGCAATTGTAAAAAGCCGATCGGGGGATGATCGAACAGAGCCCGTTCGGAGGCTATAGAACGACACCGCAATACGCAATTACGAGTGCAACGAATAGTAAAGAAGTGCGAGTGCTGAATTTAGTGCCGTTAAAGTGTGACAGGCCAATTACGAGCGCGGATTATGAAAATGATTGCTGGAGGGAACGCGGCAATTAGTGATGCCGATCGCGCCATCTTAGAAAGAGCGAGTGAGACAGAAAAAGAGGATGAGAGAGTGAGACCTCGTCTAAAGTCATTTCTTCCTTATTATTCCGTCTGTTACACGTGCGTTAATTCGCTATTCGAGCTGTTTCGTATCAAACTATAAAGGGCTCCCGTTTCCTCGGCCCAAACTCGGCTACTTATTCGAGAATGCTCCTTCGTGGAAAGTTCATTTCGTTGATTAGGTTGTGGGAGGGGGGGGGGCGACGTTCGGCGACGAGACGGGCCGTCGCGGCTTACTTCCCCACTCGCACGCTAGGACTCACCGCGAGCGAACCAGTTTTTTCGTCGGGCGTCCTCGGCGTAATTTTATTTTCGGCGCGTTCCGTCGAACGATTATCGTTACCGAGAAAATATGGAGGTAAGCAGACTCACCGGTAAAAACTGACACACCCTTCCGCGATATACTTTCGGCAGGATCGCAAGGATGCGACCTTCCGATGGGATTCGTACCTACCTAGAGATTTTATTTACTGGGCTTTTTAATTTACGTGAAAGGATCACGTGACTCCCATTTCTACAACCGCATCATGTCAGACGTTAGATTCTCATTCGGATAGCTCTATTGTTTCTCATTTATTACTTATTATTTTAATCAAAAATCTTTATCGAAGTTGTAGAAAATATTCTTGTAGAAACTCATTTCGAAAAATCGAACGAAAGGAAGAAGAAATACGAGAAAGAGAAAAAAGAAAGAGAGAGAGAGAGAGAGATAGAAAGAGAGACAAGAATAAAACGAAACCACCTCCGAGTTATAAACGTAAACCTGTTATGCGTTTCTCGTGAAGTACGAGCGAGGTTAGCGGCAGGGATTTTTGCGACGAGTTACCTCGGTGCGAGGGAAACGAGGGAAATGAGAGAAGGGCGCCGTATAGATGAGAAAGAGAGAGAGGTAGGTGTCGTCGAGTTATCTTCCCTTGCATTAGAAGTTTATCGCGAGTCCCTCGTTTCGGCCGATTCTTTGCCACTCTTTTGAGTCACTCGGTGGTCGCCTTGCTTACTCTCCCTCTCTTTTTCTCTCTTTCTCTTTCTGTCTCTCTTACTCGTACTTTCTTGAAAGGGACCTCGAACGTGGGCGCGTTTAAAAACCTCCCCGCGGCAGTTAAGATAGATATTCCCTTTTATCCTCTCTTTCTGTTTTTATCTAGCTATTTTTATCTATCTCTTTCCCATTTTTCTTTCTTAAAGAACGGAGAAGGTGACGGCGGCTGCGATTGCGCTCGCAATTACCGTCGAAGGGGCAGACACTACGAGAGAGAGAGAGAGAGAGAGAGAGAGAGAGAGAGAGAGAGAGAGAGTCAGAAGTATACATGTGGATCTGTGTGTTTGTATGAGTGCAAGAGAGAGAGAGAGGAAAAGAGTTGCTATCGGCGCATACGCAAAGAAAACGATGTTGCCGACTCGTAAAGAGGCACGATAGTGGACCGATTCGCTCGACCAATAGAAAGCAAGGGAGAGAGGAATAGCCAGAAGATCTTCCCCGAAGGAGATTTTCTCCGGGGAAGCGCAATCTTTACTACCCTACTGAAAACGTCATAATTCTTGTGCCCGCGAGCCGATTGCCCGTGCACTCTCTCTCTCTTTCTCTCTCTTTCTCTACGTGCGAACTTACGACTGCTTGAAGCTGCTTATGCGCCTCGCTGATAATTGCAAGTTCATTGCCTGCCTAGCCATGGCCGAAGAAGCGTACGCTCTCTCTATCTCTTCTTGTTTTTTTTTTCCCCCAAGAAATCACAGATTGCCGCACATAACCTCCATTAGGAGTGATTGAGATAAGATTTTTGTTGCGAGGGAGGCTAGGAAGTTTCAGGAACCATTTGGATTGGGCCTTATTTAGAAACAGTGTAGTGCGATTAGTTCTTCTATTGTTTTCGTCAATCATTCGTAAGTGTCCGGTGGGTAGGGTCACTCCTTTTTTTATCAGCATTATGAACTCTGTTTTAATGCTTGTAATCGTGATTGTCATAGTTGAGTTTTTTTAGGGGCTGCTAGTAGGGGGTAAAACTGGGTCAAAGGATGAAGAAGAAAATAGTGGTTATCTAGTTCGATTGTTAGTTTCACGATTAGTTTGCCCGGTTCTCAAGGTCGATTCGACGCAACCTCGTTCTCAGCGTTCTCACCGCGAGAGTACCTTTTAGCGAGTTTGCAAGAAAATCTGATAGATCTCAACGATAGTTGGGTAACTCTTACGTTTACCAGCCTCAGGCTTAGAACACGTTGCTACTGTGTTGCACACGTACATATATACATATATGTCTCAAGATAATGAATAGTTTTAAAAAGATAAAAGAACTGATTTATCGAGGTGAAAATTGATGAATCTTCAAAATGTATTATGTCCCAGCTATGACTGTTGTTACCGTAATATAGTAATAAACATTTCTTTTAGACAATAAAAAAGGGGGCACGTTCGCGCTCACCTTTCAAGATTTTTTATTTTCATTTTCTGTTCTTTTTTTTGCTGATTATCGCTAAGTCGCAGGGTAACGATCGTCCTCATTGAGAGCAATCCTTATGGATTATCGTCCGCAATAATGCCTCACGGCCAATTACCGTTCACCGTTGGATACTGATATACTGCAAATTAACCGACTCTCCATTCGCCGCTTAATCAGCATATTTATTGCCGCGAAGCGGTGCGAGCGTAATCTCCTGGAGTAGGAGGAGAACGCGAGAAGAATGTTCCTACTTCGACTTCGCGATGGGCAGGCAATCACGAACGCGTTAAATAGGCTTTTGTGGTCCCGTGTCGAGTTACGCTCGACATCTCGTTTCATCTCGTACTATATTGAGTCATCCGCTGAGGAAAAAGATTTATTTATCGGAAAGAATGTTGGTAAGCGTTGAATTCAAGTAATGCTAATAATGAGATAAAAAACGAAAAACACGATGATTAGGCATAATATCAATGCGCTCAGCCTGAAACCGTCCTTGAATTCGAGCACCACCTCCAATTTTTCCCACCTCCACCGGCCATAAAATTCACCCTCGAACGATAATCCTATCCTACTTTCGCTTTTACGAACTCTCACCGGTTCGTACCTACGTACGCGCGTACACACATTGGGAATATCTACAAATCTCGGAGCGTAGTAAAGTAACGAACGGAATGACAGGGGAGAGTCATTAAATTCAAGACGAGTCCAGCCTTTTTCCTTTTTCCTTTCGGATATTCCACGTTCCAGGGAGCGTCGGCGGCCTCTTCCAGTCCCATCACACGCGTACAAAGCTATACACATACATACGCGCGTACACGAAGATATTGAATAGTATCGAGTTCGCATTTCGTGGTTTTCGTCTTTGGTATGAACACACATATATGCTATCTTCCTCATGCATTTTTTTATTTATTTATAATATTACTCTTTGTTTTCTGCGAAAGAAAAAAGAGCGAGAAGATAGAAATACTCTTCACAGATCGTAACTTACTAGACGCGTGCGGCTAGCGAAAAGAACGTTACTTCTAGGTTTCCCTTCTCTCTCTCTCTCTCTCTCTCTCTCTCTCTTTGTCTGTCTCATACACACATATACGAATAGACATCAGCTTTATCTCTTGTGTGTACTTGCGAATGCGCCGACTACGTGGCAGATTATCCGAGTAGAAAATGTAATGGAACGAGTAAAGTTTGCGTTCACGCGTCGTTAAACTCGAGCAAGAAGTAAGGAGAGCAAAAGAGAGAAAGAGTGGGAGAGAGAAGGAGACAATAGCAATGGCGGAACAACACCAACGCGATTAGGTAACTGAAACCGTATCGACGTGTACACGACGTTCAAACTTGTGTCTTTCTCTTTCTTTGTGTTCATATGAACAGACACACACAGTATTCATATATGTGTGTCTTCCCTCCTTCTCTTTTACTCTCTTGCTCTACCAGGTTCGAGAGTACATAATCTACGAATAACCGAGGCAGTCAGACTCGATCCAGATTCCACCAAGCCAGAGCCTAGATTCTAAGGAAATCGAAATGCTCGTTTCTACGAGTTAATATAACGTCTCGTTTGTTAGAGAGATGATTGGTAGCAAGACGAAGGATAAACAAGCGATTATCTCGTCGTATTTTATCGACGAAAGAGATCTCGCTTATCGAGTGATAGGTAAAATGGGATACACGTCGACTTACTAGTTTGTAATGATTCAGATTGATTTTTCAACCGATCGAGTTTATCCGGACCGATTAAAAGTAACGTTTTAATTAATGGCTTCGTTAACGAGTCGACCTGCAATTTAATCTAGTAGACGTTTTTCTCCTTGATTATTAATAAGATATACTCGATTGGTATGACGAAGGCTAGAGAAAGGTATTGAATATTATGTTTTCTTTTTGTAGAAATTATTGAACATAATTGTTTTCGATGGAACATAACTGTTTCAACATCTTTTTGGAACCAATGACCCCCAGGTGATAACTTGTTAAAACTAGCCTTTTTTGTGCCACGTGATTACGCTAATCTAACCTAACAAAAAAATAACAGAAGAATTCAATCAATTTCATCACTAACGAACATTCTCTCGTGTGTTTCAGAAGCCGATAGTTCCAGTCCACAACACGGAAAGATAGCGGCGACGTTATCGGTAAGGACATTTTTCATCGAGTCATCGATGGCCAATCAAATCGTCCTTTTTTCCTTCCTTCTTTTTTCCATCCTCTTTTTATCTCGTCCGACGACATTGGGCCCTCGGAGGAGCGCGCGCGCACATTACGCAAGGCCGCATGACCACGAAAAAGAGAGGACGGGTTAACGAACGCACGATCTCATCGAATATACAGATGTACTCTATTGTCGTGTACATGTGTTCACAGGTGAATCACATTGTACGTCACGCGACGAACACGCACGCACACAGAGAAATCGCTACACGTATGAAAAATTACGAGCATTGACTTTAAAACAGCCTATAGTTTCTAGTTTCGGAGAAATTTATTATGGCTGTTAGAAACGTAGAAAGTAACCCAAAAATATGATTAGAAGGATTAGGTGATTCAGGAACACAGGTGACCCTAACTTTGAAGATACAGTTTTTGATGCAACGCAATCAGAAAGTCGATGTCCAGGATTTTGGTTGATAGGAAACGAGAAACATTCATTTGAGTATAAATATGTATGTAAAAATTGATTTTTCTTTTGTACGTCGATTTAACATAGATATCTCGCGGTTTCTCATGACTGTTTTCTTTTTTTCCTTTCTTCTTTATCCTTTTTTTAATCCACATCCTCCGGTTGCTTCGACAAAGCGACAGTGTAAAGTCATTATCTCGTTAAGGCGAGTGGGCCGTTACTTGGGAAGTTAATGGCTCGTGAAAAATGTTCGATCGAACTCAGCGTTTCCTCCTTCTTCTTCCCTTTTTCTTTGAGTCCTCGAGCCCGAGAAAAGTAATGTACCTGCTGTGCAGTTCATCGTTCGTATCGTTCGTGATTTCAAAAGGACATTATTTATCTACCGAAGGTTTCTTGTCAATGTGTAACACCTGGCATGATTATGACCAACTTGTAGAGGATTAATTATTATTCCTGATTTTAAATAATTAAAAGAGTCACCCTTAAGCAAAAAAATATTGTTGCCTTTTCAAATTGAAGTGTTCCCACTAAACAAGCAAACGAAAGAACCCACGAAACGTACCCACTCTCTCTCTCTCTCTCTCTCTCTCTCTCTCTTTCTGGAGATCGTGCAGAGTGGTAGGATTCAGTGAGTCCGTGCAAGAGAACAGCCCGTCGTGTATGTACCTGCCGTGCCAGACAAATTCCGGCCATTAAGTGTTCGAACGTCGCCGAGGCTGTGAACCCGGAGAGCTCCTCTCCAAGTCTGCCTCCACAATATAAATGCTGGACTCGTGGATTGACCCTTTGCGGTACTCCCACCATCACAACTGGACATTTGCCATCACCTACGCCACACGCGTTACCACTACTACCACCAGCGACACCATCACCCTCGTGTAACGGACACACCACAGGACACTATATAGCTATAGACCACGATACCACTGTGGCGGACAACACCACCATAGCTAACACTAACACTAACATTGAGAAACCTCTTAGACACCTACATACATAGGTATATAGTTTACTCGCGCTATATACGTGCCTGGCCGGGGTCATTTTCTCATCGAAGATCTGCGTACGTGTGCTTGGTGCCGCCTACGTTGCTAGAAAAGAATCGAGTAAAGCTCTCTTGGCATCTCGTCTCTGTGTCGAACGATCATTCCAATAAGTTTTCATCTTTTACCTTTGCTATCTATCTTGTTGAATGTTTTCTATTTTTTTATTAACTTGGGTGATCCTTGTCTTTGATAAAAAATGAAATGTTACTGATGTCAGTGTTAGTAGGTGTGTCCACTCAAAACGACCTGCCTAATTTCGATACCACTTTTCTATTACCAGCTATCCCACAATTAAATCCACACACACCCATCAGGATATAGCAATTTTTATAGAATTTGTTTTTTTCCTTTAGTTACCTGGCTAAGTTCAATAAGTTCGAGGGGTCTCTTTGAAGCGCGTGACTCCATCACTGGCAGGGTCTGAGTGTTTCAATCGTTAGACGATGTTACACGGATAGGGCATAATTTTAACGTCAGAAAAATTTCTGTGTCGGGAACGTTAATGCGAAGAAGAAAGATAGAGAGATTGCTACCGCCTTTCCAACGTAACAAACCAGGCAGGCATATCTTGCGTATCTTAGAGATTGGACCTCTAAAGGAGAAGGGGTGGAATTTTTCTTTCATAAAAATGGCGGCAGAAGCAATGACTATCGTAATTAAACCATTGACGTTGTTGGCGGTACCGTAAGGGTCAATCCACGGTCGAACATCATATTCTTCGACGTGGATCGTAGGCCTTAGAAGGATAGAGAGAGAGAGAGGGAAGGGTGGGGAGGGGAGTGAACGGGTTGGTATGAACCTTAACAACATTCGACGCTTAATGGCCGGAATTTGTCTGAATGGCAGGCAACACTGACAGGCATTCGGTTTAAAACCAACTCCGTGGAAGACGTTAACGAGAGAAATCGCACGATATCCAGGAGTCACACAGTTCGACTCGGTTAACACCTTAACCTTGGGATTTTTATGCCAGGGTCAATGATTTCCTGGACATTCGGATATTTATTTTTTTATTGGATCATGTTCAGGGAAGCGTAAAGTTTATAAGAAATTTCATTCGTTATCAAACATAGAAAAATGTAGATTAGATGGTATTGGATCCGTGTTAATCGCTTTCTGGTTAATATTAAAATTGATTTCTAATTTCCGTATCCACAGCAATGGCCGATATAAAATTTGCCTAATTTTGATTATTGTCTTGTTAAGCTGATAACTCCATTCGCATTAGTTCCAAGTTTCTTGTGCTACAAGTAAAGTGATTCGTAAGAGAATCGATGCTAAATACCGCCCGTGAAAGCGTTCAAGATGTCGGAGTCTAACGATCGGAATTTGTCCGTTCGGACAGGTACACGAAGCACGAACCAGGAAAGTAATCAGGAAGTTATGGAAGTTGACGAAGGGGACTACCAAGTCGTGCGCGGAATGGGCAAACGGGAAGATAGACCCGTTCGTCCAGAGTTTCTTCTCTTTCTCGTTCACTCGTCGCTTCTAACACCGCGAGAAGGCTTTTTTAATTCCGTATTCGTCGACTGTAATACAGTGTGTCTTCCTACTCTCGAACCAAGTATAAGTTGCTGTTAATTTATGATGAAAATTGTCAGGATTACCAATTGACAACTGTTACCTTCACCTTGATCATTATCATCTCGTTCTTACCGTTCCGTTTTCTAAATCGTTTCTTTACCATGTTCCACGATGTCATCATCTTCCCGTTCATCATCATCCCCCATTGCTTCTTCTTTATCTTCCCGTACTTCATCATCTCTTCTTCATCGTTTCTTCATCTCGTTCGTGGTTTTTGTTGCGTTGTAAAAACGAACCTCGTGGCGAAGGAATGTCGAGCGTTGAACGCGATCAGTTTTGCCTACCGTACCTCTTCACGGCGCACCGTAAGGAGCGTATCTCCAACGTAGTCTGCCCATTTATTCTCCTTTTCTTTTCCTCCCCGTCGTCGTCCATTTCGTCGTCGTCCTCCTCGTCGTCTTCGTCGGCCGGTTCGTCCGGGGTCACCGACGAGAGGTCACGTCGGTCGCATGACATCGGTGCCTTTTTCATTTTACCCCCACCTCCTCCTCCTCCTCCTCC
>JAIFRP010000002.1:6024980-6043809 GCA_032403825.1 Odynerus spinipes | reverse complement strand
CCTCCTCCTCCTCTACCGCCATCACCACGCTTGCCACTATATACCCCTCTCTCTTTCATTCTCTCTCTTACTCCTCCTCGCAAGAGTCTCCTTCGAAGGAGTGGTCGTTGAACGCACGGCCGCCGGGCCTTGCGAATTCACGTATTCATTATCGCACTCCCGTCATTTGCATACATTTCTTCTCGAAAGGCGCCAAACGTTCCGCGATTTAATGAGCTCACTCGTGAACTTCAGCCAAATTCTTTCCTCCACTTTATACTTCGTCCGATCATATTATAATATATTGTCACTTTTTTTCTTAATAATTTTGAAGGTAATATTGTCGAAAATATAAAAAAACTGCATACTCGTTACGTCCATGGTATATTTGGGAGGTGGTCACGTGATACGCGACATATTCCATCACGTGACATCCTAGAGATTCGATCACGTGACATTGGACACGCTCACGTGACCTACCGCTATCTTGAAATATATAAAAATCGACGAATAATCGCTACAGTTCGTCGTGACGCGTCGTGTCGGTTAGACGATGAGGATAGTCGGGGTCGATGAGGAAGGGTAGGAAAGGTGCGGAGAGATGAAGATGCGCAAGAGGAAGAAGAGAAGAAGGAAGGCATAGAGAAGCGGCTTACCGCATACTCGGCACTCCGTACGTCACCGGCGCGAAAGGATAAATACCCACGATTAGCGATTTATTTGAATTCTCGAAGCACGCCTCTCGTCCGGGTCCTTCGATACATGCCGATTGCGCCTTGCGAGAGCAAGTGTGCTCTCTCTCTCTCTTACTCTTATAGCCTCTCACGGCTCGACGAGCATCCTCCTCCTCCTCTTCCTCCTCCACCTTCTCCTCCTCCTCTTCTTCTACGTCGTCGTGCTCGGTCGCGAGGAGCGTGCGGTATGCGACTGCTGCAGGCGCGATTACCCACGACGTGGATTGTCAAAACCTCGAGGAGGCACGTGGTGTACCGTTAAGGCAGGTCTTCTTCGCCTATCGAATATTCGACCTTAGACCCAGCGACGTTGCTGTGGCGTGAACGCGGAAATGCATGTGTACATACGTACGTATATAGGTACACATTTAGGTATGTGCATACACGTGTGTGTGTTCATAGTATTAATCAAATAGGAATATAAAAATATTTAGGTGTATATGTATACAGGAAGTGAAGAAGTTAAATAGGCATATATTTATTCTAAATATTATATGTATATTGACTCTTAATATTATTGATTTTATTGTTATATAATAAATTCGAGAAAATGGACGTCTCATCTTCAGCGATCCTGATCGGAAATCGAACGTTAGGGTCGAGCCACTTTAGAAGCCGGCGGTAGGCAATGCAAAATTAGCCGGTCGACATAGTACAGTTACGCGTTACGCTAACGAGACTTACTTCCGATTATAGCGAGGAGACTTCCATTGTTCGTTCGAAGCGGTTGAATTCTCTCTCTCTCTCTCTCTCTCTCTCTCTCTCTTTCACTCTTCTTCGTCTAGAGTTCTCTTCGACCACTCCTGCGCGTCGCTCGATTTATCTATCCGCTCGTTCGGCCCGTATAACAGATTAGATGGATTCCGTGTAATCCTAAGTAAGCTCTTGTTCTCTACCGATGGGAAGACGAAACCGATAGAGGTGCGTCGTAAAGCCGAGCACGATCTTTGTTCCTAAGGATCGATATGTCCTTTTACTCGATTTAATTGTGTTTTACGAGCTATGCCTCAGAAACCTATACAGAAACATGTTTATGTAACTGTACGTGTATGCCTATCTAAAAAGTGTACGACCTCGATAAATTTGATGAGATAAAAACTGATTTTAAATTCATAAATCTATTTTTATATATAATACGATCTATCCATATTCATTAAAATTTATTAAAAGTTGATTAGATTTTTAATATCTAGTAACTTTCGTACATTTATCACCAACAAATAATTTTCATAGTTAATAGCGTAGGGAATTTATTGCAGTATGATTTTACAGGGAAACTACACTACCACACACAACAGTTAATCTTAATTTCGAAACATTTGAACATCGTCGACTCGTTTGTCAACGGCCTGATCGGTTGAAAACGTTATATAGGAATAGCGAAAAGAGATGAAGAAAGAGAGAAAAAGAGAGAGAGGAACGTTGAACAGAGTCGTCCTCAGGTGCATCTCGAGTACTACGGCCATGCGTCTTAGCGGGCAGCACTGGCATTTAAATGTTAGCCGTATCTGCCCGATGGTATTTTACCATCATCCGCGGCCGCATCTCACCGCTCTCTGGCACACTCCGTTCAATTTCGAAAGTTAAATGTCAATGAGCACAGGGTGCCCTTACGAACGACTGTTCTTCGATTCGTTCGTCTTTCGGAAGAATATTTGAAGATGTTTCGGTGGCTATTTCAAGATGGCCGACGATCTTTTCACAATGGCGGATTGTTCTTTCTGTAATTGTTTCAAAGTGGTCGCTTACGACTCATTCCTATCCCTATTTTTAATAATATAAATTTTCATACTGTAACAAACATTGTATTCTTCCTACGAACAAAATGTAAGAAAACAATATGAATGTAAAAAACGAGGCACAGGTGCAGTGGTTAGAAGTATCGCTTCTTATCATTAGAAAAACGATCTTCGTCGCCTAGAGTATCCAACATCACCACCAGCATGTTTCGGTTTTACTTGGCCGATAATATCACAAGAAGCTCACGTACAACGTACATATCCCTTCCTCTTCTCTCTCTCTTTCTCTCTCTTTCTCGTAGATGGATTCGCCGTTACAGCGGCAATTAGTGGGGTTAAACGGTCGATACGCGGACTCGCTCGCTACGATTTGCGGCGGAAGCGAAGAATCACGGCTTGTATCGAGAACGAACGACAACAACGACGAGCGAGGAGGAGGAGGAAGAGGGGGAGGTGAAAGAAGCGAAGGAGACCTGAAAGCAAGGGAAAGAAGAAGGGAGAAGGTGAATAAAGGGTCGTGTGTGGATTCCGTACATGGATGCGTGGCATAGGTTCACGACTTTGCGTATGAAAGCACGTGAAGTTCACCGGTGAAGAAGAGGAACAGAAGAAAGAAGAAGACGCGCTGAAGAGAGCAAAAGATAGAGAATCTTCGAGTAGGAAGAGAAGAGGCCCGTTTATCCGTCCAAGAGCGAGGACTCAGCCGGTGCTAACGGTAGCCACCGATGGAGTTTAGTATGCGCGATCTGTTGCCGCGACAGGAAACAGAATCCTTTCCATTACCAACATCGTCGGCTGGCCGCGACACTGCAACGGCTACCGGCATTGTTACGCTCCTACACCCGCGCTCGATCGTCCTTATCGTTTCTCCAAGACATCCTTTGCCTGCTAGTTCAACTCGGTATTCACCTTAGTGTTCCTTTTAACTCTCAATACTCTCTGACTTCCTCGTCAGCTTATGGGCTTCTGTTGAAGATTTACTTTTAATGAATTCCAAGATGCCGACGAATTTTGTCTTTACTTTTTTTGGAGGTTCGTTACATTAATTTCTGCTATTGTCTGAATTTATTTTTACGCTTACGTTTCACTAGCCATGTGAATTGCGTGTTACACGCACGCACGATTATATTGTATCATCTTATCGCTCGTCCAGTCTCTAATTATGTCTTCTATTTACTTTATCTAACGACCGTTTGATTGCTTCTATTAATTATTGTCAGCAGATGGACTCATTGTCGGAAAAAAGTAACGGTACACGTGAATTGAGCGAGACACGCGCCGGTTCGTTTCGTCGATGAGAGATTGCATAAGATAGATTGCATTGTGATTTTCTAGATCGACACTCTCGCTCTCATAATCGCATGTCTCTCTAACGTGAAAAGTATACTCTATCTTTTCTTTACGTTTATGTCATCCTGAGATGGTAATAACCATAATTACAATTTTTATTTACGTTGTCGTTATGAAACCATGATAATTACATAATGCTTTTTTAACAAGCAATCTTTTATCGGCTAACTCGTTTTTTATTCGAATTTTTCGAGTATTTCAATCTTTGTTAATAATGTCTTCATTCATTCTATTTCATTTTGCGAATGATTTAATTCGCAAGAATTTGCACGCTTAGAAAAATTTAATATCTTTTGAAATAAATCATGTAACCTCTTCGGTGTTCAAATTTCGCGCGTTCGTCTCGCCAAGAAGAACAGCAAGTGGCGATACCTCTCACCGTCTCATTGCCAATATTTCTCTCTCCCTGCCGCCCCCGACGTTCGCTCGATTGGCCCTAATATCCGTAGAAATTACGCGCATACCGTGAAGTAATTGAAATCCGTAATTCCATTCCTGTAATCAGCTGCACGTGCACGGTTATGAACGATCGTCCTCGTCGTCGTCGTCGTCGTGGTCGTCTTCTTTGTCGGCGGCCATCTTCGTTTTTTCCTCCCGCCTTCCCTCTCTACATTCACCGTAAATCGCCAATAAACGATACATCCGCGTATAATTCCTTTGGCCTTGAAGAGAATCGATCATCGAGTTATCTCACGGGAATCTCTTCACACCGATGGCGCCAACGCGGCCTAGTTGAGGAAAAAATGGAAAGAGGGGGAAAGAGGAAAGAGGTTAGAGAAGAAAAAGAAGAAAAAGAACAAGTAAGAGCGAGAGAGAGAGAGAGAGAAAGAGAGAGAGAAATGAAACTAATTGCCGGCCTCCTCTCCGTGGGTAGACTCCCGGAACGACGAAGAAACACTATCTCTCCGACTAATTAAATTACTTTCCGTGAAATCAGCGAGCAAGCAGACCATGTAACGCCGCAAGGGGAAAAGCAAGCCAGCTTTAGAAAGAGAGAGAGAAAGAGAGATGAATTTTCGTTTTGCCTCGAGCAACGCGATAAATCGTCGAATTAACGTTCGTACCTTCCGATGTTTTGAGCGATACATCACCGTCCGCGTAAGCGTTTCCTCTCGTGTGGAGGTCGCTCCTAGAAGAAGATGGTGAAGAAAAAAGGGCTTTAATGTTCGTGCAACTTCGCTGAATGAACTTCGCTCTTAATGAATCTTAAAGACCCTAATGAATTATTTAATGAACTTCATCGATGATCGATACTCCATTTTGGTACTTTTTATTTGTTTCCAACTTATACTCTCACAATATCATCTAAAAAACGCGAAATGAACATTTGCGGTTGTCTCAACCGGTAATGACGTAACACGCTGTTACCGACACTTAATTGTAGATTAGCGAATTGGAACGAGAGTGTCTTATCATTCTCATCTTAATTAAACAATTATTAACGATCTCATAGCCTACGCTTATTAAGCTAAGTAAACAATAATTCCAATTGCACCATTTATTTAGAAACAAAGTGATTAGAGATATTAGATACATCATAAAATTATCTCACAGTGAAGAGGATCACTTTTACTCGCCTTGAGAACCGTCATATAAATCACGGATACGCATGTATGTATCATTCGATTATTTGAGACAAGGTAAACACGTTTACGTCAGGTCTGTAACAATGACACCAATTTGTTAAGAAAAATGCGCCATCTTTCTCTTTTGCAAAGATATATTAAATTTCTGTACCAATCGCACCAGAGAGATAACGATCGTGACGATGATCGCCTTGAGTAGCCTGTAGCATCACGAAGTAGTAATAATTAATACGAGCAAGTTTTGCCCAGTTGATAAAATCGACTGTAGACTTTGCAAAGATCCCAGTTCGATCGTGTCCCGCGAGCGAGTTCGAAAGCATCGGTGTGAAGTTGTCGTTTCGCGATACTTCCGCGTCAGGGAATCCATCGAGTCGTTCGAATTCACTATCACCGGTTTCTATCTTTTCCCAGAGAGATTATAACATTGGTGATCGGATTTTTTCTCCGCCCGAGTCTTCCAAGAACGACGTTTACAGGTAAATAGCGGTAGATCGGACCGATCACGTAGCATCCTTTTACTCCAGAAGGTATCTCTCTCAGACATGTTGGTCAACTAATGCAGATGTTTGCATTGAATCGAGCGATGCACTCGCACCGACGTTCGGTGCACTCGGTGCTCCTTCCCCACCGGTGAGTGACTGATCTCATGTATCGCTATTTACATGAAACATAATCCGCTCCTCGTGCCGTCCTATGCCACCATAGAAGGGTTCCACCATTTTTTTGTTGAAATAAAAAATTTATATGGTGCACAACGCTGATTTTTTTTGTCGAGAAATAAAAAGTATACAAGAGTCGTTTAAATTTCGCGCATGTTAACGTGATTGGCTTGAACGAACGATCGACGAACCTGTGATTGGTGGAAATGTCACGTGACTAAAGATAATCGGCAAAATGGCCATTCAATTCTTCTTAAAAATTTAACTAAAAGGGAAAAGACAATTATATAACTTTGTTGGCAACTGCTGGAGGTTAAGTTAGAAACTTCGTGAATCCATTGTCTCTTGTCCTTCTTTTAGAGTTCAGTGGGTTACTGAAGCCGGAGGTTTTCTCTTCGCGCGAACGAAGGAAGTTATATAACGATCAGTACGCCATAGTTTCGATGGATAAAAGTTCGAAGACGATACCAGTGTAGAAAGGCAATCGCGAGAAAACTAATTTTCGTAAAAGTAATAATCGTCGAGAGAGAAGGAGTTAGGCGTAGGTATCGCGTTACCCCTTAACAGTCTCATAATTTTATATAATAGTTCCGTTTGTAGTACGAGCTTGCGATAACGATGTTCTAAGTGCTCTTTCATGGGTGATTACACAGCGTAATGATGGGTTCGTATAAGTAAGGAGGACTAATGCGAGGATCATTCGCCGAATTTAAGTATTCCTCGGGGAGAACTAATTTTCAAGATGGCCACCATACGTGTATAATTGCGTTTGATGCTCGTTTTAGCATTAACTTCCCCTTCTTCATTTTTCTTCCATTCGTTGACCACTTAACATATGTAAGTATTTGAAATCATCGAGCGCGATTATCAGCTTAACGTTTAACTATTTGTATATATATGTGTGTCGCGTAAGGTATCGTTAAAAGCTGCCCGATAATTTCGAAATACGATCGTAGTCGTAATATCGTCGTAATGGCACTGTCACGGAAAGCGATGGGAAGCGTCCGTCGTTCTGCGAACCGTCCAAAGGTAGAATACGTTCTCGGGCGATCGAGATCGATCGGTCGGAGTGGAAAACGTTTAGGAGAAACGACGGTGGTCTCTTTCTCTCTCTCCTACTCGCACTCCTTGCTTGGAGTTATGCAAGCGAGCCTCTCGATAACAGATCTCGTCCGATCGCTGTTTACGAGCGTCGTTTCTTCTCCTCGTAACTTTATCGATGTCTCGTTTGAAGAATGCTAAAAGAAGGATCATAAAGTAGCTCTTGAAGAGACAGATCGAAAATTTGACGATGAAAACATTTTTGAAATCTTTACAAACGATCAAGTGCAAGTTTTTGTATTCGAATTTCCCACCACGTAATGCACTATAATTATGGAATACATTACGTATTTTAAATTGTGTATCACATTAATGTAAATCTAATGCATAATGTATACTGCATTTTCTTGATAATAATAGGTAGATTCTAGGTACATTATATGAATTGATATGCATTACGAGTATTCGATAATCGGAATATCAACAAAATGGCGTCGAACTACGGAGCTGGCCTAACCTATTTCGAAATGTAAACGTGATACATAGTAAACACTGTATTCGTTCGGTGGTAGGAGGAAGATAGTTCGGGCTCATAACACAAATTAACATGCATTACGATGCGAATGAGCTGAAATTACTACAGAGTCAGTCCGGAATGTACCGAGTGCTCTCTTTTTGATTATATGCGCGCGCGGGCGCACGCACTCATGTGCGCACGTAAGACTTTACAACTCCGGCACAATTTTATACATCTAATTTGTACGTCACGCGCTAAAGCAACGAAGGAAAGAAAGAAAAAGGTGATAGTATAACCTCTACGTCTCGTGTAACCTGGAAACTCGGCTGAAATTGTAGCGCGTGCACGTAATAACACGCCACCGAGTATACGTCACGATTGACGATGGGCCTAGCATCGACATCCTTTCCTTAGGCTAAGAAATGAACGTGATTGTGGTGTGAATGAGACTGAATGAGAAAAAGTAATAGGTCCTTTTCAAGAGTCAGGTGATGGTGGACCTGGAGATATAGTTGACTTAATGATGGAGGTGAATCCGAAGACCAAATCTCTAGAACGGTGTGTAATATGCAAAACAGGAGCAGAGAGTTAGCGAGAGTGAAAGAGTCCAAGATGGAGAGCTTCTTTTCTCCGAACGAATTCCACGATGCATGGTGACCACAAGGTAGAGGTCGAGTTCTCCTGGTTGGGTTCTTCCCAACATCCTTTTTCCTCCTACCTCCTCCCCCACCCTTGTTGCTCGTTCTTTCAGCACCAGTCCTTCTCAACGTGAGTCACGCGGGTATGCGTGAAGCAGAACGAAAGGAACGCACTGAACGATCTTTCTCTTTCTTTCGCACTCTGTCTTACCACCTTGTTTCCAGCGGCCAGAAAAAAGATTTTCAACGGTACGGCTTGTTAAGTGGCAGGAAGTTCCTTTATAAAAATTTGCTTTGCGTTATCGTGAAGTGATGAAAATTTCCTCAAATGAGAAGTGTATACTTTGTTAAGAAGTCTTGATATACAGAGTTTCAAGTTTCCTTAGTATTAAAGAAAAAAATGTTACTTTACCAATTTTACAAAAATCTGCAAGCAGTAGTATAAAATCCAGCTACCAATTGGTACAGGTCCAACACTAGCAACAATATAAAATTTATTCTCAATGTCTTGTCACAACCCTTACGAAGTAAAATTGACACCAGTGATACTCATCGATAAGTATCGATATTATTGCAAGCATCGGTACCAAAAAAGTATCGATATAAACGTTTCCATTAAGGAACGTACTGATGGAGGATGATTCGATAGGAATGATCGGGAGCCAATGACGGCGCGTTACGATTCAATATTGAGAGAAGAAGCAACGATCGATAACTGATGCATCAATGATAGTCGATATCGATGACAAAGAGATCTGGAGTAGTAGCGAGTAGTACGTACGTTGCACAAAGGTGAAAGCCTCGGTCTGTGAAAAATAAAAAGGAACGGTGACAAAGCCTGGGTGGAAACGAGCGCAAAATAATAGCCGAGGTGTCCGCAGATTAAAAGCCGTGACAGTGCTGCTTTCAGCGATTACTCTTACCTGTAACGACGTAATTAAATCCTGCAATGACTGTTTGTCTAGAAACATCCTTTTCTATCTTCTATCTCTGTCGCTCTCTTTCGTTCTCTGTTACACTTGGAGAAGTACTCGTGTTGGAGGTATTAAAAGCGATCGGGAGAATCAGTAAAACCACTCAGAATTTTAAACCTTATCGCAGTGAGGCACTTTACGGTGTCCTTACCTTGGCTTTAATCGAGCGGTGGCTTGTAAACCAGCATTTTCTACGACAGTCGCAATTTTTATACCGCAATTTTTCTCCCACGCCTCAGGAAATGGTCTCCCTCTTTAATTTTTATTTTCACTTTAACATCTGTGCTGCCGTATGTGTCTACCGTAAGTGTCCCTCGTATAGAAGGAAACAAATTTGGGACCGTATTAAATGAGGGCCATCTCTGCAGATGGAAAATTCCGTGAAAACCCAAAGTGTTGTGTTGTACAGGGGCTACCTGTTTAAATATTAATACGATGCATACTTCACTGCTTTCTTCCAATAGCAATAAATTTCATTCTTTCTCTTCTTTTTTCTCCTGATAGATCGGGAGATAGAAGAAAGTTTCGTGCCTATCCTAACAAGCACAGACTGGTCAGTCAGTAATTTAAATAATTCCTTAATCCGTAAAGAAAGCACGATCTGGATAGCGTCGTTCTTGGCACCAAGAACTTGCCCGTGTTTTCCTAGACAGGTCAAAACACCTTCCCACCCGAGAAGGAAACCGTCTCGTCTCGTCGCGTTGTTTACGACGTCTACGAGCTTAGCACGACAGTATACTCCTATTAGGACCTTAAACGCGTCTCTCCGCAGGAGTGGAAGAGCACAAGCGTTAAAAGGTATAACAATTATTAGAGATTTCTACCCTATTTATATTATACTACAGCACAGAAAGAGGAGACTAGGACATCACCTTAGACTGGATCCAATAGATCTGAAACAAAAAATTTTGCTTTTCCGGTTCGTCTCGACCGCGTTAAAATAATTCATTCAATTCATTGCATGAGAATGGCCCGTGAAAGGCTACAAGAGAGAAAGATGATGAGCTGGAGTTAACATTGCACAAAGTTAAACTCGGATATGCGGCCAACGTGCATATCTCTCTTCCGAGGCACCACATGAGTGCTAACACTCCGAGGAACGAACCCACGCCACGGCGTACGCACTGAGAGAGATAACGTATGGCTTTTGTGGATTTTCCGGTTTCTGGCGGCCGTCGACAAGGAAGGAAACAGGAAATGGTGGTGCGAGGACGTTGCACGTGAGGTACATGCCCGATGAAAACGAGTCGCTCTATCTTTGTCGGCGAGCCCCACCAATTTGGCCCTGAAGTCACCAGCCATGGCTACCGGCACCAGTTAGAACTGACTTTTCTATCTGCTACACGACTTTCGCCGTCTTTTGTGTTTCCGATTTCATCAGCTTTTATGGATTAAGATTATTCAGAAGATCGACACATATTCTTTTCCTAAGAAATTGTTTCATACATTCATAAATAATGGGAATATTCAAGTGCTGCCCTTTAAATCATCTATAGATATTTTCGTGATATACCAGGGTCACATATAATTTGTTTAACCCACACACAACTACGAGCAGCGACAGCTATAATACATATATTCATTATAAGCTTAGGTACGACTTGCGGACTACACGTAACGTGGTTTTGCAGTTAATGCCACTTTTACGGGCGATTTATGCGTCTCGTTCGAGTTCAGCATAGTTATACATATTATACGCAGCACGCATACGTCCATACATACATACACTGACAGAGATCGGGAACGATAAAGGGCAAAGGACTAAACCGCAGTTGGGCTCTTAATTAGGTACTAAATTACCCGGCGAAACGATGATGCGCTTAAATTGTAGCGGCCTCCTGTACGAAAGACGGTGGTGATCATCGGCGGAGGCCGCTTTAAAAAGGCGTGCCCACATGAATGCAAAAGTGCAGGTATATGTACGCAGGTGCATACAACACGAAGAGCAAGCAAATGCCACTGCAACATTGTAGCGATCGTATATTTGATAGGCTGGACCCTGTCTTTTTATTCCAAATATTTCGCCAATCCTCATAAGCAGTAGGTACTGATGCTGTGGGTATTCTCGTCTAGGTGGAACAGCTTTTGTTAGAAGAAATCCAATCCTCCCTTACCCGCTCTTCTGATCGTCCTGTGAAGAAATTCTGCATAAGGACAAGTTTCATAAGGAGACTGAGAGAGAGAGAGAGAGAGAGAGAGAGAGAGCACCACCACCACCATCAAGGTATCTCGTTTCCTTAGTATGGAAATTAGCAAGGATCGCTTCTTCGAAGACGTTAATTCCATTAACGGATGTTTTCACGGTCGAATCCCGTTCCTACGGTCTTTCGTTAGCTCCCGAGAAGAAGAAGAAGAAGAGAAAGAAGCCGGTAGTAGTCGCGTTAGTGGCGCAATAACTTAGTTCCTTTCCCGACAGCCTTTATGCATAATCCTGGATGAGGAGAAAGGCGGGAAGGGAAGGAGGGAGGGTGATGCAGGAAAGGACGAGAAACCACTCATCACCGGCCTATAATAGAGGTACGCGTTGAGAGTAATTGACGAGCTAGGATCGACATTGTATGTTAAAAGAGGCACCCATGGTCTCTTATCGTCGACATGGTAAGGCGAATTTCTCGCGATTATTAGCGGGCTTCGTGGAAGTGCCTAGAAAATTGTTCCTCTTCTTCTCTTGCTTTTAATGCCTTCGTCGTTTTCTTTCTTCTTCTCCTTTTTTTTATGATAGTGTTCCGTGAGACCGATCGACCCACCAAGATTTGCATGACTATCATATTGATTCGAAGTTGGTTCCTTCATCTAGGTCTCTAGTGTGTGTTCACAATAACGAGGAGACAAGTGTAAACTGTCGTTATCATTATCATTGTTGCTCATCGGAGCGATTATTTTTCTTCTGTCCGCGTGTCGAGATAAGAATCTTTCCTGTCACGCGGAAGTTTTACGAAGAACAAATGCTAAAACACGTGTGCATGTTCACATGTGTATTCGTGTGCGTATGGGTACACGCAATGTTCCTTCTTTCGGAAAGGATTTCGTTGGATGTGCTTATTCGAGCGAAATTTCGCTCCAGCAGAGGATAAACCTCTTTCCTCTGGCATCCTTAAGGCAGCGAGAGGACGAAAAAAGAGGATCAAGAAGGAGACTTTGAGACGAGGTCGATGCACCGACGGGGAAAAGAATGTTCGAATCGATTCGCGTCTCCGGTCTCACTCTGTAAACATAACGAAGTTAAAGAAAGTATCCTGCTGAGTGCTCGAACAATCAAATCATGGAAGGACAACGAATTAGCACGAAATAGCCAGCCAACTAACTTGCGGTCCGATTAAGCAAAAGAATTAACAAGCTTCGCGATAAATCATGAAGTAAGATGTCCGTGTTCGCGAGCGCGAGCGATCTTTGAAAGAGGGCAAAGCCAAAGAGGAAGAAAAAATAGAGGAAGGGAAGGAAGAAAGAAAAAGAAACGATAGCACTCGAACAAGTTACATTATCGTCCTGTGAACGCGCCAGTGGCCAAGTATTTCGTTAGATTTAGGGCCAACGCCCAGATTCCGCCTTTACTTTCGTTGCCATTTTTTTTCATGCACCAACACGAGATGGCCCTGTTGGAGCTCAACGAGTAGCCACGGTGGTTTAGGATGGATCAAAGGTTCGACCCTTTGGCATTGGCGCGATCAAATTATTTCGCGAAGGTATACATTTCAAATGTTAAGCTCTTTTTCCCCTCACCCATACTTTATCTGTGAAACATTTTATTTATGATCACGTGACCAACTTAGAAAGTACTTTTTATCAATTATTTTGTAAAGAATTAACAAAAATATCAATTCTTTCTTTTACGTCGAACTTCTCTTGCATTTTGTCTTTACAGAAACGGATCTGCATGAGGATCCTTTCGAGGGATTGGTCCAACGCGCACCATGCTGCTTGCCCTCTTCGTGGCATGATCCCTGACCCTTTCGCGACTGCTAGAGTACATCGCAACGCAGCGGCGCTGCAGCTACGCTGCCGCGGTTACTGCGATGATGTTGGAAACTATCGAATGCTTTCTCGGATATATTGTATAACACTTATCTTACATTTCATAACATAGCTTCTACATTATTGAGGTAACCACTTAGCAGAATTACCTGTATAATTTTTGAGATCTAAAACTGCATAATTCCGATCTTCGTTTTCAATATTTCTACGAACTCCCATAACAATATAAAAGAAAAAAAATATAAGACTAGCAATCAGTCATTGAGAAGATAATTAAAGATCATTGGAAAAGAGAATGTACGTAGAAAAGTAAGTGTTCACGAAGAGAATGGAAAATGAACTGTCCCGTAACAAGAACGCCAAACGAAAGGGCACGTATAGTACAGAGAGATATATCTCGGGGTCCGTCGGATCCTACGCCAGTGGTAGGCGCGAAGGGAAGAATACGAAGGCACGAAAAAGAGTTTGCCATCGGGCGAACACTTTCCAGCGCTCGCGCGCGGAGTTCCACGACCGCGTTTCGGGACAACAGCACGCCGGTACCCAACCGTGGGGCCCCCCCGTCCTTGGTCCGTGTCAGTGGCATAGACCATAGAGGGCCCGTTCAAGGTCGAACCGAGCGCGCACGAGCTCTCGCGAAATCGCCCGAGGTAAGGCCATTCGGAATTGCTCGGCTACGCTCGGCACTTCTCGCTGTTACCCGTGCGCCGGCCCACGTGCGGGAGTGAGAGAGAGAAAGAAATATATATACATATATACACAGAACGAGCGCAGGACTCGGAGTGGGAATCGATGGGAGGCGATCGAGGGGCCTTACACCGAGTGTCATCCTATACCCGTGGGCCTGCCACGTCGTTTCGCCGCGTCTTAACGCACATTAATACACGTTATGTGTACACCGGCACGACACCAGCCGCGGTTTTCGCCCTCCCTCTTATGCTTTCTTTTCTTCTGTTTTTCTTTCTTTCTTTCCTTTCTTTTTTTTGCTTGCTTTCTTATCCTCTCTCATCCTTCCTCTTTTTTCTTTTTCTTCGCTGGAGCTCCCGTCCTTTCTTGCCCGACGAAATCCTTCTTCTTCGTACATCATCGGACCCTGATCCCTCTGGGGCCTTTCTTCGAAGATCAATCGTTGCTTCTTCAACTTTCAAGAATATTCATTAGGATTTTCCATATGGCTTTGGAACTTAGGGATACGAATGATATAGGGGAGGTGATTTTTCAGTTGTTTCGTATATATGTATGAGAGAGAGAGGAAGATTGTAGGTACATGTCCTCATCACGTGGTCATTCGTTACCTACTCTTATTCTTTTGATGGAATACAAGTTTTCAACGGGAATCCTCAAACAACTTTCATGAGAGTCAGTGAACCTGTTCGACGAGTGGATATTTTCGACAGCACGTTTCGTGTACATTGATCGATGATCTGAAACGTCTTCGTCGTTGAAGTCGTGTTAAAATGTAAATCGACGTGGTCCAATTTCCTGAACTTCTCGCGCATAATAATTTCTGACATTGTACAATCGGATTGGTCGGTGGAATTGACACCTCTTTTAAGTGTGTCCTGTTCTTGGTATTTTTGAGATTCTCCGTGCGGGCTAACTTGTGTTGTGGTGCTTACAGATTACTTCATTTTCGAAATTCCGTAAATCCGAAAGCCAGCTGACACCTAATTTCCATTCATTGTGATCTTTATACTAAGTCTTCAAGAATCTCATAACTTCTGATATTTCCTATTAATGTTTACCTTGACTTACATCACGTCTTGCCCGATGAACATATTCACCTAGCATACGTCTTCTCAACACAATTACACGTGAAGTTTGAATTCAACACGACGTAGGACACCGATCGCTTAACATTATCAATGCGTTATCACGATCGTTACATCTCACTAAAGTACATCATCAACGTATCATTATCATTTATCATCACTCCGTACCTCTTGAACGTTCACAAGCATAGCTATCGAGTGCAATGAATGTCCCGCAATCTCCATCCCTAAAGACGCTAGAACGTTCGTTATCGATAACGAGATCGGCGATACGCTTCGATTCATCTAATACGAGGGCCCCCACTCTCCATTACCAAATCGAAGGAGTAGATCGTTTGGAAGCAGCGATGGGTTAGCTTAGCCGACGGTCACCGACAATGAGCGACGCTGTCACGTCTGGCTCGTTCCGTATAACGGTCCATCTAGCCAAATAAGCCTTCTCTGTCTCCTATCGAGAGTGGCCTGTCGTCGATAATACACCGATCGCCGAACATGCCCGGCATGCTTAGCCTCCGATAGGCCACTCTCGATACCACGGCTCTCTCATATTCGATTCGACTCGTTTGCGTCCGCTTGCCCTTTAAAGGATTCCCCTGAATCCTGATAAGGACACCGTCGTGTCGTGTCCGCGTTCTCGCGCAGGATAATAAATAATTCGCGATTGATTCTACAGCTGAGAAATGGAAAGGAATCTTCCGTGATCGAATCTTCAGGTTAGATGGGACCTGGATAATATTGATGAGTGATTTTTATCGTTTGACATCCTAGATTTTGCCCTTTGACGCTATCCCATGTCTCGATATATATGGAAGAATTACCTTTATTTGATTTTGGTATACCAAAGAATTATGGAAATTATACATGTGTTTTATTAATTACTGAGGATCGAAAGAAACGTTATTTTTCGATGTAAATCATAAATTACAATAAAATCTCTAACCATAACTCTCAGGACAGGCGCCAGTGTTACATGCTTAACGATTATGTACGACCTTGCGTATTCGATTCACAGTCATTATTATCCCAGACTTCGTATCCCAATTAGAAACCCTCGTTGCGAGTTTTCCTTGCACGTTAACGATGAATAGCTCAGGCCGGATCAAAGGGAACAGTAAAGTGGCCTGATCATTTGAGAAATGCAACGATGTTATTTTTCCGGTTTGAACCACAAAATGTGTAATTACGGCAACAGCATTCATTTAACGTTCTAGGCACGATCTAATCAATCATCAACGCGATCTGATCAGGAAACAATTTTTATTTTTAGCAGAACTTTATCTTCATCAGTGAAAAGTTTGCTGATGCTTAGGAGTAGCTGCTTCAATGGACTTCTTTCTTGGTTTTTTTAATTTCGTGCATTATTGTCAGATAGCCAACATTAATATTAATTAGAAATAACGAATTAATAAGTGCGGGTTGGCTCGTGTGAACGTGACCCCGAACCTCTCAGTTCGCCTTCTTGTATAAGTCGTCGCGTTCTTACGGTTTAACGTTAGTATACGTATGTAGGTACTTGTTCGGGCGCTCTCGCGAGAACGTACAAAGAGACGGATAGGCGCTTTAGCGAGGGAGGAGGATACCGGTTGGCATTCGAAGTAATCGCGGAATTCTCCGTGAGAGTGTAGACGCATATGTGTGTGTGTAAGTTTGTGTAAGACTATGTGTGTTGAGGCTGAGGGTGAAAGAGGACAGCAGAAAGAAGAACCTCTTTAGGGATCGACGCACTTAGGTAAGTAGCTGCCTTCTCTCAGGAATGAGGAGGAGTAGAGCAGGAAAGAGAAAGACAAAAATAAGGAGGTAGATTTTTCTTTATTGCTTAGCTTTTAAAATGTTTTTGAAGTTAGGAAATATTTAACGAAGTAAGTGTTTTGTATTAGCACGGACACAAAAATCATGAAGAAGCAGCAAATTATTTTGGGATCACCTTCGACCTGGGTCAGGAGTATTGAAAGACCACAAATGAAAATTAAACGATCGCAAGCCGGAAGAAAGTCCCGTAACAACGTAGAAAGAGTCCCACGTCCGAATATAATATATTCTTGGCACGTCCTGTTACAAATGGTAATGTGGATTACGTTATAGCTCATACATAATTTCATGGTTCAGAATCTCGCGCGTTACGGCGTTGAAAGGAGCCGCCAAAGACCCTCCAGAAGAGTATCGGAAGCGACGGATCGTTCGACTGATCGTCCTGGAAGCGCACTGTGCATACGTGCAAGTGCATATATATGTGAGAAAGAAAACGCACGTATGCGGTTTTATACGGTAAACCCGGCTCATCAGAACTGCTCGCTAATTCCTTGATTGGATCCTAAAAGCCTCCGCGACAGGAAGCGATTGTTCCCGGAGTATTAATTAAAAGTAACAAGAGTTTGGTTAGAAATTATGAGTGCCACTGAATTTGCCATATCTGTCAGTATTTCCTTTCTCTGGGACCCCTAGAATTTAATCGTCGATCCTGCAGCTTATCGTGATAAATTCAAGCTAGTTAGACTCAGAAGGAAAGAAAGACAAAAAGAGAGACATGAGCAACCTGGTGGTGACGACTCCAGCCTTTTTTGCGAATCCAATTGTAATTCACTTCCTACATACCATTAGACAAACGTTTCAAGAGTTTCAAGAGTTAGCAATTAAAATCTTTGAAGTGTGCCAGATTGATGCACATGATAGAGAGGAATAAAAACTCGATAAATTTGAATTTTTGAATCTCTCTCGTAACATTCGAGAGAGCGGACATAAACGGAAAGGTTCTTCAGTTCCTTCTTCTCCTTTTTTCTTTCCTTTTCGTTCGGCCAAATCGATTATTACGCTCGAAGCTGCTTAACGGTCGGAAAAATCGCGACCGAGCCACGAAGCTTTCTTTCTCTCTCACCCCTTTCTCACTCTCTTCGTTCCACGATTCTTCTCCCGGGGCAACAATGCGCAAACCGTGATTAATGCGTCCGTTCCTTCGGATATTTCGAATTGCCTCCCGGATAGGGCGTTTCGCATAAACATTTTTCTCTTTCTTCTTTCTTTTTTCATACAAATTTTTCGCACGAACTTCGAACGAGCGAGCGAGCGAGCTTTTTGCGATAGAAAGAAACAAGAAAGAAAAATGATTTCAACCGTCAGATTTTGCGAGCGACCTTACCATTTTCTTCTATGAAGAAAATTAGCAACGGGGATTGGAAAAAAGTGGATACGTGTGTGCATGTACTCCTGCGTGCGTGATAGAATGAGTAAGAGAGCACGATCGACGGGAAAAAGAGTTTCGCGGTTTATTGTTCAAGGGCGTCGACGTACCCGCCTGAACGTTACACATGAACCGTATACTTAGCAGTCATATAAGACCCGCTCACAGAACACCTCGGTACCGTAACGAATCTACCGCCACCGTTAAAGGAAAGAAGGTGCTTAGGAACTATCGATGCTAAACACGTATGTACAAGTAACAGTAAACGTCGAATTTCCGACCTATCTGTTCCGGTTTACCCCGTTCATTTTAATATTACCAACGATTTGTAGGTCTCAGGAAGAACCTATTTTATTTATAATGTGAATTTTATTGTATTACATTTCGCAAAAATTAATTGTTCTAAACCCCAAATTTGTTGTTTTAATTAACACATTACAGATAAATAAATTTGTCTCGCCTACTAGGTCCTAAATTTTATTGTTGGAATAATATGTATGTATATATGTACATGTGTATGTGTATAGCATATACATGCATATTTCGATGCGTAACACGGTGGACCGTTATCCAATTGCACGGCTGCTCGAAGGTAATTCCAAGTGACGAGCGCGAGTAACCGGCAGATATCCAGGAACGCGAGAAGGGACTTGACTTAAATCGAAAAGACGATGAGAGAGAGAGAGAGAGAGA
>JAIFRP010000002.1:5999843-6024917 GCA_032403825.1 Odynerus spinipes | reverse complement strand
CGAACGAGCCACAGGCCATCGTCCACCTCCGGAGGAAACGATTATTCATTTTTACGATTACCCGTCGTACAAGACCAGACAGCATCCGTGAGAATCCCGAAAGAACGCCGTTCAACTCGGCCAATCCCTCTCTCTCTCTCTCCCACTCTTTCTTATCTTTTCTTTCAAGACATTTATTTCGCGGCATACGTCACGACGATTGTTTCCCTCCTTTTTCTATCCCATCTCTATCTCTATCTATCTATCTATTTATCTCTCGGCGCACATACGATGGATAGATAAAAGGTACGATGTGAGTCTAGTACGGGATCTCTTTTTCGAACGATTCACCTCACTTCTTGGAACAGTGCAGAGAAAGAAAGAGAGAAAGACGAGAGGAAGAGAGTAGAGCAAAGCAAAGCAAAAGCGTGTGCGCGAGGCTAGACGCGATACACCACGAGATATCTTCCTCCTTTCCATCGTTTCGTTTCAACTTTCAGCCCGTCTCTTTCTCTCCGTCTCCCTTTTTATTACTCGGACCGTCTTACGACGCCTGAGGCCGTACCGGTTCGAGAAGCAGACCGAAAGAAAACGCGATGGACCGGCGTGATCGATGAGCCACCCTGAAATCTTTGCCGAGGTGTAGCTTCGATCAACGTGTTCCGATGATGATCTTTTGGCTGGATTTTTCTGCATCGTTACGTCACCAGTGAATCACATCGGGAGAGCATAAAGAGTAAAGACAGTAGCAGCAAGTGATCAGATCGATCCTGGTGTAATACCGTGGTAGGAAGATTTTCAAGATGAAGTTAGGTTGGTGGTGATCAGAAACCAGGAGCTAGGATGTACGTTTGCATCGTGAACGTTGAGCATTTCATATCCACGAAGGTTCGTACTACTCTCCGGTGCTACTCCACCTCCTCGTCCATCTCCTCTCTCGTGGTCTTCGCTCGCTTTGGACGAGAGAGTAAAGCTGCAATGTAGCGCGGCAACAACGGGCCGTAACTAAATCCGCACGGCGAGTTCCAACCGTGGAAGACCTTGGCGCTCTTCCCCGTCGGACACACGTTCGTTGCTGAAGTGGTTCCCCACGTGCAGGCCCGTGGATAATCGATTCGATCGTAAAATACGCTCCTTAGGTTCCTCCTCTTCTACTCGACGCTTATCCGTCGTTGCTTTCTCTCATATTTTCTTTCTTTCCTTCTCCCGCTTGCTCGCTTGCTTTTTCTACACATCTATTCCTTCGTTGTCGTTGGGCCAGCAAAAGCATTGATGGCATTGTGTATTTTTCATAGATAGATCAAGTATACTTGATCATAAATTTAAGTAGGTAACCAAGCAGGTTTCCATTATTTTAAAAAAGGGCAGATTATTAGCCGATTAAATAAAATTAATTGAGAACCGTAGTTTTGATTAAAACCTTCACGTAAAATATTCATACCTAAGATATAGATACACAAGGTACCTGGAAAGGATGCCTTCAAAAAAAGATAGAAAAACCACCTCTGTATTCTTTCTTTTGTAAGATCACTGCAGACATTACCAAGCTAATGCTGTGTTCCGTCTCCCTTGACCCACCATCGACCAATCTTTTATACGAGCTCATTGAATCTGACAGGATTAGTATGCTGAAGTTCAGAGTCCTTTCAGCTGGTACATTGGTCCTGCCTGGACGACAATAGGCTCACTGTCTCGCGGCCGAAATCTTGTTCTTTGTCGAAAACCAAGGTCAAAGTCGAAGGCTTTTGTATCGATGGTCGATGCTCTTCTCTTCCTTTCTGATTGTTACAGTAGTAAAGGTTTATCAAGTTCAAGTCTAACTTGGTCCTTACCTGACCAGTTATTGCTTGCTTCGAATCAGTGATCAGCTTTATAATAGGATTTGTGTTTCATCAAATTCTGGGCAGTGAAGAACAAAAATTTCGATGAGCTCATTTAATCTGTTGAAGGCAGGCAGGAACTGGATTACTTAACAAAAAAGAGAAAAAATGAAATCCGCGTGTATCGCATAACTCGAGCGTATCCTACGATTATATCATGGAATTGTTTCCTTGAGGATCGAGAGGGATAGGATCAGCGATCGAAAAAAATGTAGCAGCCGGCACCTGCGACGTGATCGCGCGAGCACGAATTTATGTGATCGATCTCGATTGCTTCGGTAAGGAGAAGATCGTGCGAAAAAGTGTTGCGCGAAGTAAAAAAAGAAAAAAATTATTGCTTTTGCCTAGTGAAGGATACCTCAAGCGTATTGTAATAAATGGATAAAAATATACAAGACAAAAAATTCACGAAACTACAGAAACACCTGGAGACATACATGAAAACGTACGTACAGCAATACACATATGTATGTATAAATTTACGAATCACATATCGATCCCAGAGTTTGATTCGATCTATCAAAAAGCCGACTCGTGCGATCACCTAACGGAAATTCTCACCAATAATTCTTGGATGGTATGCGTAACGACGTGTTGCCCCTTCCCCCTCTTTTCTACTCAGCACAATATTGCTACATTGTACGGCGGTAATATAGGCATACGAAAGAAAAGAAGAAGAAGAAGAGAAGTATGCAATGATAGTGGGAAACGCAAAGAAGCAGTGGTTCCACCTCTGACCCCAAGGACTGGCAGCCACGCAGTTCCCTTCAACCCACGCATACCTGCTCTCTCGAGCTTCCGCGAAATTGAACCTACACGTTTCGTTTTCATTATCCGCTCATTTCATTCGGGCTCCTGTCCGTATCTAAAAAGAAGGAAAAAACAAAGCATATGCACCCAATCAAGTTCCGTTTCACGCTAATGCCTTCTCTAGTCTTGAATATATACAGGGTGTAACACTAAGCACGATTATTTCAACAAAAAAAGGTTTCTTATCCTACACGAATCATAAAATCATACGACAAGCATCGATCAACGGAATCATGCATCCGCATAGCATGCACACGTTGACAGGGTGACTGCCAGTCTCCAGCCTGTCGATGAACGCGATAAACGAGCCTGAAAGTAGCTAGTAAAAAACAAAAAGGAAGCAAAGTTCTTTGAAAATGATCTAGCAGTGGAAGAGGGTAACGGTGACGATGACTAGGACAGGCCTGTTTGCTATAGTGGTAATAGCTAACAGTGGTGATGTTGATGCTACTGATGCTAGTGATGGTGTTGCTAGTGGTAGTGGTGGTGTGTTGGTCAGCAGATGTAAAACAAGAAGCACGAAGATGCTCAGCGCGAATCTAAATATAACTCTAGGACGAGGAGGCGCCTACCAACCCTCTCCTTCTCTTTCTCTCTCTCTCTCTCTCTCTCTCTCTCTTTCTCTCCCTTTCGAAGAGGTAAGAGTATGGCGATCTTACTGGCATGGCACAGCATAGCTGCGATCCCGTGCACTCGAGCCACCTCTGGCCCAGCGTATACACGCGTATAAGAGGGAGCGAGACAGAAACAGTATGTGTGTGCATGCGGACTGACCAGGAGAAGAAAAGAGAGATAGTGGAGTCCAATCAGAGGTGCAATCACTGTGTGCGGCTTTGTGTATGTGTATCGAGAGTACCGAGAGATACGTCCCTTCGTGATAAAATCGTATTGATCGAAAACCTTTTCAAAAGCTTTTATACTTTTCCGGGACTTCTTCCTTAAGAATTATAGCGACAATGATAGTGTTAACTTCGTGCAGAAGTATGGGATTACATTATTTATGTGAAAGTTTTTTAGCTGCGTTCATTGCAGGTTGCCACTCATATATAAATTGTTCATAAATAGGCGTCATCTGGCGTCATTTTCCATGATCAGAAAAAAGGGAAGACACGATTCTGGAACGGAAATGATCGAACATGCATTGGAATCCTTTAACCGTAATGTAGGTACATACATACATACATTGCACAAGAAAAGTGTGTGTTAGCTAGTAAACGCACACACGCCCTAAGAAGAAAGTATAACGTGAAACCCCTCATTTTCGTCGGTGTTTCCATTCAACGGACATTAACATTAATAATCCATTAGGTCAGTAGCATAGTCTTGGGGGTAGGAATGATAGATAATGCTGCTCTCGATTGCACTTTTCGTGTCATTAACTTCCCTCCACCATCGTTGCTTCGGCTTGAACTGTCTATTAGATCTCGATGTTTTTCATGCGGCTTTGAATACACGACCTAATTCACCTTTGCTGCGATTTTCGAGGTCAAATAATTCATGTTCGTTGTAATAATATGCTATTAATTATTATTATATTAAACATGCTATTACTGCACAACTTGAAGGATCGTACATATGAGCCCCTCATTGCACAAATCGATTAACTCCATAAAACGAAAAGTGAGGAAATGCGATGAAATAATGTGCATTGGTTTATATCAAGTGCTTTTACGATTAAATCTAAAATTTTTCTAAAAGTGGAGTCAATCGATTTGTGCAGCGAACGGCTTATATATGAATCTAAGATATTATTTAATATATATTACGAATTATATTAATTGCTAGAATGAAAACATTATTATTTTTAATCGACTAGTTGGCACATAAAATTCGTAATATGTTTAATATAAAATGAAGAAAAAAAATTAAGATTGTATCGGATGGAAGCATCGTCCTTGAGTAAGAAAAACAACCGAAGGGTAACGAAGTAAGAAAATTTAGTGGAATTTAATCGCGTTTACTTTCGATCACTGAACCGAATCATAGAATCTCTCTCCCTCTCTTTCTCTCTAGTTTCATGCTCACCCCTAGTTCTCGTTGAACGTTTAAACGTCAATCCGAGAGAAACGAGCCGAGTCTTTCTTGTTGGTTGGAACGAGTGCTCGTCAACGAGAGCAAGCCGATGAAAAAATTCCAATTTTCGCTCTTGCGGAAAAGATCGTACCTTTGATTTAAAGCCCCCGGGACTGTCGAAGCCAAGCAAGCAACGCAGTGAGAGCAAGAGAAGAAGAGAGAGAAAAGATCTTGAAAGTACAACTTCGTGAACGTAGTACGTACAGCTGTATACAACGGTGTTGAGCGATCTTCTTTTTTCCCTCACTCTCTTCCTCTTTTTCTCCTCCCTCGAGTCGACCGCAGAGTCCGAGTTCTACAGCGAGGCTGCGGCTTTGTTATGAAATAGACTTTGAAAGCGAAATGTTCCTTCTCTCTTTCCGTTTTCCTACGTTTCTCTTTCTCGCCAGTTCAATCATCGTTTCTTCTTTCACTAATGGGTTCGCGACAAACTCGTGTCGAGTATCACTAGACATGAGGAAAAATTAGAAATTCCACACCTTAGACCCAATTATAGATTTATCATTTTGTCAATATGGCATAAAATATATTATGAATATAATACGAATTTTCCTTTTTCTCTCTTTTTGTTTTATCGCAGATTTGTTTTCCGTCGCTACATCCTATCTCACACAAATACGTTATATAATAACTACGCTGTGATACATACAGGACTAGAGCTCTAAGTGGAACACCTGCTACTCTCCCCCCCCCTTTCTATGAGGAAGAAAACGTTCTTCTTTAATAATCCAAATCATAAGTGCCAAAATTTGACACCAAATGTTTTTTAACACAACGCTATCAGTAAATTCCTTAGAATATTCAATATACTACATGTACACCAAACTACACAAACACGTATGACTCGTACTACACGATCCACAAACCCACGTTAACCAAACATTTACGATTCTCTGTGTAACTCGAACAAGCCAGACAGAAAGAGGGAAAGAAAGAGGGAGAGAAAGAGAGAGAGAGAGAGAGAGAGAGAGAGAGAGAGAGAGCTTACACAATTGGAAAGGCTGCTTCGAGGTTGTACGAGCATGCAACGATGAGTCTGCGGTCACTCTCCAGCCTCCGCGACGGCTCTCCTTGCTGTCATTCGCTAGTGTTCCCCTACCCCTTACACCCCGCTGGTCCTATCCGCGCCAGCTACTTTCCTAGCAGGCTTTCCAACGAGCTTTGTCTTCTATTAGCGATTCGCGCACGTGCGCGCGCGCCACGTAACGCTGCCGACAGTGACGGAGGTGAAGCGAGAATTCCGGAGGAGGAACAAAAGGAAGTTTCTCGCTTTTACTTCTACCTTCATTGGCCAGAAAAGGATGGATATAGAATTGGTAGAACGTATGCAGAAATATGAAGGACGAAGCCTTCATACTTTTTTTTTTATTAGGATTCATAAGTCAATCTTTAGTATATGACTAAGATTCGCGTGACTGATTAGCTAGTCAGCGATCAGTTTCATCATGTTCGATCGTGCATTATACAATATAAATGTGATATTTGTATAGCAGAAAAATGTTACAATTTAGAATGCATGATTTTCCTTTGCAAGTTGTCTTTGATAAGATGTAAGAGAGACAGAGAGAGAGAGAGAGAGAGAGAGGGTATACAGTGTTCGCAGCATCCATTGCTGAAGCAGCTCTCGACCTCAGCGGCAGCGTGTACGTGTGTTAGCCCGGTCGGTAAACACTGTCATTATAATTCAATTTAATATTAATTTGTACTCGTCCCTGCAGGCGGCGCTCATTCTTCCTCTCCCCCAGCTGAAAGAGAGTAAGACCTCTTGCTACGTGCTGGACGTGAAAAGATTACTCGTCCTCCTCCTCCTCCTCCTCCTCCTCCTCTTCTTCTTCTTCTTCCGCTCCCACTCGAAAGCTGTGGCCGAAGCTGACAGGCTCATCGAGATGGACGACGTGCGGCCACTTTTTAAACTCGTGCCACCTTCCAATTAGCAATTATTGAGACGTTCGACCGATCGGCACGGAATTTTAAGGAGCAGCCGAGCCTCTCTCGATGAAGTGTGACTCTCTCTCTCTCTCTCTCTCTCTCTTTCTCGCACGAGAAATAATCACCTCAATTGTATTATTTCTATCACGACAACTCGTAAGTACGCTTGTCGTACCAAGAGTTCACCAGCCAATCGCGTCGAAATCACAGCGATTTATAAAATTCCAGTAGGATGGAATTACGTAAAAGTTAAGAGGAAAGTTCACACGGGATTATGGGACCATAAATACTTTACGTAAGTTAAACGATGAGCGGTTTCATTGAACATTCTCGTTACCCAGGCACTGTCGTCTACTGGAACGAAACATCTCTCTATCTCTGGTAAATGTAAAGGTGATCTACGTTCAGTTTTAGTGTGATTGTAGCATGAGTCAAAAACCTCTACAAAATTGGATTTAATGTACCAGGAACAATAAGAAGTTATGCTGGATTATGAAGACGTCGAATTGATGCTGTGTTTCTTTGTATTTGAATAGAAATCAGTTCCTAGATACGTATGAAATGAGGAAGTGCAAGAAGGAGGAAACCGATAAGAAGAACTTTGTAGAACGTAGAATATCTGATCTACAATCATGCAATCCTCTTCTTAGGTATATGGAAACCTGAAGTTAAGCGAGTAGATCCGTTGATAGGATATCGATCTACCACATTCTTGCAAATTATCTCAACAGAAGCCTACTCCAACAACGATTCGTAGTTTGCAATCTTCTTCTGCTTCTTTTTTTCTTGTTCTTCATTCTTTCTTCTGCTCAAGGAATAAAATTAGCCTGAGCATATTTTCAGTTGAACGTGACACGTGTATCTTCCCTAGATGTAATTAAATGAAATTAAGAGGAGATTGAATGAAGAAATGGTGGAACGCGGGGTAGGATCAAAGACGACAAAGACGAGGTTAGAAGACTTTCGCAAGATGTTCCCCTTCTTTGCCTAAGAGATGCGAGCTTTAATTAATCTTCCAGCGAGCGAGCGTGTAAACGAGCGTGTCACGTAACTACCCGGAGCATGAGCCTACATACAAATCATTTCGGGTGCGCCTTGTAGGCGGCTTCGTACATAAATTATTGATGTTAATTGCGGCGTGGAGAGAAAGAGAAGAGGGTAACTCAAAAAATATATGCTAGACTCAGAAACGAAAGTAAAAGAGACGAAGGGAAACTTTCTCGTTGTCCTAATCTTATTTATCCTTCCTTTGATGTCATTCCTATCCTTTTGCTCCACAAAACATGTGGAGCTGTCACTAATTACAGAAGTCACGTAGCAGTCTCTGACATAAATCAACGTCAAACTGGCTGTCAAATTAAGGTTAAGATTTTTGCTGACCAGTTGGATTCCTGAGGGCCACCAACCAGTCTGGGCACTTATACGTGTCTCTCGATAAGAGGCGTTACTCGCTATCGATAGGCTGTATCGATTAAGACAAGGCAAGGACAATCCTTGAAACCGGTGTCGAAATCGAAAGAGTGAAAACAAAAGAGGTCATTTCTCGACGTCTTTGTCGTCGATTTAGCTGGTTCAGCTTCGTCATAGTCGTCGTAGTTGACACCTTTGCTCGACTTAGCAAGCAGCGACGGTGAAAGCCGCGCGCGCGCGCCATCGAGTAGTAGCATATTATTCGAGGGCATGTCGATAAATCAACTTGCCCGGAAGAAAGAGGGAGAGACCACGTTATAGAAATCTATGAGAAAGAGGGAGAGAGAGAGAGAGAGATCGAGTCTTGCGACACCATACATTTATTCGTGGGCGGCTGATATACATCGTCATCAAGTACGACGATCCAGTCGATAATACACACTGTACTGAGGACATTTAGAACACATGATGAAACGATCAGGCTGTTTCCAATGTGTCCACAATTAGGTATATGTCATATTAATTGCTATTGAATTAGCTGATTAATCCTTATCGATTTCTTTGATATACCTTTATCTTTTACCTTTTACGGATCTTTTACCTCTGCGGCCTGGCTTACTAATCACTTAACTTGGTTAAAATAAGATTCTATTGATTTACAATTTGTGATACATCGATATTGCATAACTTTGTTGTTAATTTACATTGTAATATGGCAGGTATTTTTCAATTGACTAATTCTTGGTCAATCCACTAATGCACCAGCTTTCGAAAGAACACAATGAAGACTCTTAGTTGCAGAGAAAAAAGGCTAGATAGTGGAGAGAGAATGCAGGACAAAATAGTGTGTCGAATAACTTCCTAGAGGCGCGCCTGTCACGAAGCCCCGGGTCATTGGTGGCCAACCCCTCCGTTCTTATCTCTCAGACTGTCTGCGGGCCATCTTTAAAAGGAACACACTGTGTTATATACAGCAGTTCTCTTTCTAGGCGTAGCTCGAGGCTGGGGAGTTTCTCCGTAAACGGAATTAACAGCAGCCTCCACACTTGCACAGTTGCCTTTTCTCTTTCCCTTTTTTCCGTATCCAAAGCTGTGTCAGCTTCTCTTAACATTTACGACGAGCACAAATTTCCGTGTCGATCCCAACATTGTTGTAAACGGTAAAACAATTCGTCCGGACGGAATCGTTTAATTCAGAACGCGATGCTCGTGTGATCCGGTCACGATCTGGATTCAGCTTTTCTCTCTTGCTCTCATCGACTTTAAAAAAATGCTTGAACAATTGTCCGGCACGCCCATTTAATATCCACGTTACTCAGTCGAGACCCCTTGGTGGAAAATCATGTCAGGACATTTTGTTTATATTGTCCTGTCTTCCTGACTTTTTTCTCCTCCTTTCTGTTTCATTTTATTTTATTTTCAAAACGGACACCTGTTGTTCGCTAAGGCACTAGCCTCCTCATTGTCAGAGATTCTTTGGGATATGAAGTTGGAAATTGAGCTCCTGGTTCCTGCGCGTTAACGGTAAAAAAGTAGCAAAAAGGATTTCGTTCGCGATTAAGAAGGAAGCTTCGATCGTAACGGACGTTTTTAACGGAGTCGATGAAGATGGAGTGGTGGTAGCCAAAGAAGGAGAAGGATACGCACGAAAAGCTTCTTCTTCGTTTTATTCCAGGTTTTGTTGCCGTCCCGAAAAAGTCCGTATCCCGATCGATTATACACCGTGAAGCAATTCGTCCGCGGAATCGTTCGATTCGGAAACGCGATGATCTACGGCGAACGTCATGACCGTTACTTTCGTCGCGACGATATTCTCTTCTCGCTGGAGAAATCCGAAACAATCGGCTGGGCCACGCCCATCTATATGTACGTACACGTCTATTGTTAGGTAACGGCTAACCATGTTCTACTTCCTACATGCACCACGCTTTTACATGTGTATGGGGACGTTTTAACGTACGACCTTTCAATGGAAGAACCTATCGAAGGACGTAAATCTTAGTCGATCGAAAAAGCCGAAATCTACCTACAATGGTAAAACAACATCTATGTAGGTATCGCTGATTTCTTGACTTACATACATGCGAGACCACGTTCACCTTTACCGCAAAAGTTGATCAAACGTTATATGAACAAGCCCTACCACTGGATCCAATATCATTTTCAAAAATTTGTGTTCTGGACTCAAAGATGTATAAAACACGTCAAGCGTGAAAGTTGGTAATTAGCCAGACCACAGCACTACAGTAATTATTCGCGCATATACAAAAATGGCATGAAAAATGTCATTAAATCTAAGGACTTCCTAAATTTGCAGGACTTTCTCCGTTTAAACAGACTCTTGGATACTTTTGACACTTTCCGGGATCACAAAAGTCGAAAAATAATTTAACCTGGTAATGACGTACACGCTACGCGAACTGTAGCTAGCCGGTAACGGTACCACCGACCAGAAGTGCTGCTTCAATTGACGCCTTAGAAAGATTGGCGAGCCGCATGTAATTTCGTCGCGTTAGGAACAACATTAAGAGCGGCTTTCTAATTTTTATATTCGCTCTGGATATACAGGATGTCTTCAAAATGTCTACACAAAATATACTAGATAAAGATCCTATTTCCGAGTTGAAACCACTTTTTGTGTACGACATAGGTTTGAAAAAGCCTAACACGTTGGCAATACAATCAATCAAATCTAGTTCATGTACAACAGAATTTCAACACTTCAGTCGTAGCATGTTCGAGAATTTCTGAAATGAAATCTCTTCGACCGATGCCACACTCGGAATATTTGCCGGCCTATTTTCGAGACACCTTGTATAATATCTTTCTATCTGGCCGAGTAGAAGTAGAAGGAAATAACGAAGAAGTGAACTTCACGGTTCTTTCGAGGTAGCAAGCACAGGCGTCCGGCGAGTCGGCGTGTATAATTTTGAGCGACGAGTGCCCTTGCCGTGGAAATTATGAAACCGGTCCGTAATTGGAATTTGACTAATGACAACGTCAGCTTCGTATCCTACGCGTACGCTCGCGTGTAAACGTTGACCGTGCACTTGGAATGGGAAAGCAAAGTTCGTTTTCGCCGTAACGAACGTAAAACTGGCGAATGTACTTCTTTTTCTTTCCCTCATGGGTGTAAAAAACAAATGAACAACCCACATAACTTTACTCATTAATTTACTGGATGTCCCTACCTTCTATCACTCAGTCAATGTGTTTATTTAAATCTTCTCATATTTCCTGACGCTCACAAAAGCCGACCAACCATTCTTATCTACACGAGCCATCTATAATCACGAATATTATAGCAGGAAGAAAGTAAGCAGTCTTCTAATCATAATAATTAATCTTGCGACTCCCTCACCCCGGTCGCTTTTGAAACTAGTCTATAACGCTGTCATTAAGCTGAGCAACGTATTTCTCCATTATATACTTCGTACTACTAACGATTTAATCTACCTAAATACACGGTGTAGTATTCGAATGGTGCGTCACGTTGTCAGGATAAAATCTCTTTAAAGGAGAAAGACGTTTCGCGTGTCCTGTGAAATAGGAAGAATCACGCCCACCTTAGAAAAGATACATGTTAGAATGGATGAAAAGGTAGCACATAAAAAAATAGCATTAAATAAGCGTAACTAGTAAGCTAATCAGTGAGATACGGAAAGAATAGAATAATAAAAAAGAATCCCGTTACTTTTAGATGGGGCATAAAAGAGTAACGTCAGACTCGCAGGAGCAGCAACAGCATCAAGATCAGCACTAACGTTGAAGAAGGGCCTGAAGGAGGTCCTGGAGGAAGCAACAAGGGTGGCCCTCTCGAGGAGGACGAGAGGACGTCATAGTCGTTCTTGCTCGGGCGGCTAAGACGATGGCCGCAACCGATGGGCAGATCGTCGTGGCGGCCGCACGTTGGGCCGAGGAGGCGACGTACCTTCGTGAGTTCATCACCAAGTATCGCCTACCAGCTGTGATCAAGATCACGAAGGGTCAATACGGTGGTCTCGGTGTGCCAACTCTGCCAGCACCGAGTCTCCAGAGCACAGCGTTACTCGTATCGGCTGGTCGTCGACGCAAGATAGTCGCTCAGGCAGTTAAGATCAAGGAAGGACGCAGAGTGGTTGGTGTTGGGCCAAGATTGGCCATTCCGGACTCTTATGCTGGATATTTCGAGATTCTGAGCGAGGAGGGCCGAGCGGTGGGTGTTATAACAGTAATCGATGTTTTTGCATGTTTTTCCTACGATAGTAAGAGCTAACTTCAGGACCTGTGCTAACTGAGGACTCCACAGGTTCGCGGGATCGAGTCTGTGAACGAGCTCTCTCGGAGATGTCCGGAGGAAGGAGCCCTGGTACGAGAAACGGTACGTGGGATAGCTTGCAGAGTGGATGACGAGTCTGGAATCGTCGTGCCTGAAGGTACGAGAACTCTGGCCGCTGGTGAGACAATCGTCGCGGCTGGTGAGGTCGCTCTACCGGGTCGCGGACGATTCCTACGATGCGTTGATTGTCGAGGAGAGAGCATCCTCCTGGGCATGGAGCAACGTGGACGTTTCAGTGCACTAGCCCGAGAAGACAACATTAGCGGTGTACACACAGCCAGGGCGTTGCTTAGCAAGCGACTCCCACTAACGGTCAGATTGGTCCACGGGCAGCCACCGAGAGGCTTAAAATCTTCGTCCCAATTCGTACCGGAGCTTAGGCTTCTCTCAACCTTCGAGGAGGAGCACGTGTTCGCGTTGCCTTTGCAGAGAGAGGGAGCAGCCGTGGCGTTGCCACTGGCGGCACCTTTGAAACTGGTCAAGGCGAGAAACGAGGAGGCCCTGAGATCGATGCAGGAATTCACGAGGCTAATCGAGCGCGCCTCTCGGCTGGTAGCAGACGTTGCCGATCGTGCTCACGTTCTCGACGGTCGCTTAGGCGAGAGTAAGCCCTCGAGACAGACCAGAAGCTCCTCGGGATTCTTAAGGCGATCCTCGGCTAACTCGGAGAACGCCCCCCTGGGCCATCATAGGAACAACAACAGCAGCCATCATCATCATCATCATCATTATCACGGTAGTAGCAGTCATCAAACCTCCTCCGGTCACGTCGGATACCGAGACGAGAATCGTGTGCCTCCTTCCTCTTGCATCGAAGATTACGACGAGATCGATCAGATCTACGACTACGTTCGTGGCTTCGCACCTTTGCCCAAGAGCGTTAGGTCCCCCTATGAGAGTCCCTTGAGTCCCGGCCAAGGTTCCAGTCCGCCACTGACACCCGTCACCGTCACGATCGCGCCATTGCTCGATGACAGACCGGAACCACCACCGATCGAGACTATACCCACGAAGAAAATCCAAGCGGAGAAGAGAACGAGGCGAGCGGTAAAGGAAGCTCCACAACCGAAACTTGAGAAGCCACCTTTGGCAAAGTTATACGTCAAGAATAGCGGCACCCAGAGAGGACGTCCACTGATGAGGCAGAAAAGTGCCTCACCATTGAAGGAGACACCACCAGGCTATAAAGGAGGCTCTCCCCTGTTTAACATACGCTATAAGAGTCTAACAAATTTGCAGCAGGCTATGGAACTCGATGGAACTCTAGACTCTAGCCATTCCGGTGGTAGGACATCTGGTGATTCCGGTGCTGGTGCTAAGCTTCCGGAGAAAAGGTATATTAACTTACTAATTCGACATTCTGAAGTTGCTGGTAAATTGTATAGACTGACTATTAACTTGTCAATGTTAATAATCTTTTACTTAATAATTCAGATCGCGACGTTTGAGCAGACCACGATCACTGACGAACTTAGTCTGGGAACTTCGAGGTGGAAGCGGACTGGGATGTACGAGACCGGAAACGCCGCCACCCGCGACCGCGGTGCCATTACCACCAACTAAATGCGGCCCTCGTTTGGCTGTCACGGTCGTGGCACCTCGACGTGTCGGCACGCTCTACCTCTAACTCGTAAGTCTCTTTTATTCTTGTCCTAATCTTCACAGAAAAGAAATTTGTAGTAATAACCTACAGGTTACAGTGTAGTTACAATGTAATTTGTTCAAGAAGCAAAAAAAACGGATTCATAAAATTCGTAAAGTTCGCGAAGCTCGAGATGATCTTTTTTAAAGTAGTATTTTACTAGACGTTATAAGAGACGTACATCAGCATCGGCTACAACTTCCCTATAGCCATAAATCCTTCTTCGTTTAATCACTCCTCCCCTCGTTTTACCACCATTGATACTTATAATGACGTCTAGGAAATGCACTTGTCCCAGATGGTTCAGGAAGTCCTCAGATTACTACCGTCGGCTATTAATCCATCGAAGGACTAGTTACCGAGCGAAATGGTATTACGCGCTATTTTTACAGTCGCTTCTGAGAAGCGAAACGGTACAAACTGGAAAAGAATCGTCGTAGTTTCATGGAGACATTTCATTAGCCAGTTTAGAGTCTTTCGATTCCGTCAGGTTGTATGATTCTTCTTTTATACGATTTCTCACATATCACGCGTATTCAACGAAACGAAAGTGGTCAGGTGAACGTATCGTGATAACGAGGACGCACTACCGATTCGACCGGTGATCCATCGAGCTCGCCTGCAGTTCGCTCGTTTACCAGCGGCTAAATCGAGCAAGCAAGCACGGAATCCAAGTTAGTGGACTTGGCCAGCCTCGGGATATATAACGTCATCCTCTCTCGTACACTGCAACAAGAGATGTATAATAGCCCTGGTTTGCCTCGGAGCCCGCTTCGTGAGCGGAATTAAACGAGAGCAGGTTCAACGGCTGGACGAATCCGTGGCTTCCGGTGTGCTAGCAATCCTCTCTGGCTCACCCCTATTATGAAAATCGCGATTACGAAAGCTTAGGAGGAGTGGCATTCTTTCCCTGATTTCTCACTAAATCGTCTTGATATCGACTCTCGTCACTTGCGGCTAGCCACAAACTCCCTCCGCCACGGATCACGCAACGAATTACGATGTCTCTAACCTCCGCTTCGATCGGAATCGCTTAGATCTGCACCAATCATCCAGCATAATCCTCGATGCGATTCTCCAGTAGACGCTTTAACGGAGTTCCTTATCCACGACGATCATCTGACCATTACTCAACTACTTTCTACTTCGCTCGTAATCGCTCGGTCGCGAGCAACACGCTAGTCTCCTTCTTCGTTTCTTATTCGGCAGAACTGTTCAACGGACGTTAATCCTTGCTACAGTAACTTATTCCCAATGGTATATACACTTTCTCGCAGGCATTATTGATAGGTTAGAAACATAGGGTTGAGAAAAGTTTATCTTCATTCCTTTTTTGTATGTCTCTTTTCATCAAATTAACCAGGAAATAAAAATGACCGCACCAAAGCTATCTTTAACAGACCTAATCAGAATTTGACGCCTTTTCATGTGTGCATATGAAGACGGTCACGATAGTTGGCCTCAGCGTTGATAGTTATCGTCAACCATTATCGGCTATCGTCGATAATTAGAAAGCGATCTTTCTGCGTTTTCTCAAGAGGGCACAGGGGTAGGGAACGTTACACTCGGGATTGTTATCTTGAAAATTGCTATACGGTCTCCTCCTCCGGCGCCACGGTCCGCCCTATGACGAGGACGTTGATTAATACCAACATATTTTACTACGTGCTTGCGTGATTATGTCGGGAACACGGGCTCCTCCATCTTTCTTCCTCTTTCTCTTTCTTTCGCTTACATCCACTTGTTCGTTAGACGGTGCAAATTTTTCTTTTGGTTCGATGCTTACCTCTTATAACGTGAACAACGTTAACGTAAACACGTTATAGCGAAAATTACCAGGTGTCGATTCTTCTTCTTATTTTTCATTCCTGGCAACAGCAGCACCAGCAGCGTCAATGAGACTTATTAATATCAACGGAGGTGTGTAATCGTACATGTCCATTTCTATTTCGTAATCGATACACATCAAACCACATACAAAGAGTTTGGGGTTACTGTCTTTTTCTAATTTTATTAGCCGTTCCAGTAAATATCATCATTTATAAATCTGGCTTTTTATTGAGCTTTCATCAAGAAAATTCTATATAAACACTCTAAGATGATGATAACAAGTTGTTTCGGTGTGATCGAACTCTCGAAGTCCCTGTTAAATAACCGGAAGCGAGTATTCTTCATGCGACTGCATTTTACCGTTTCGTTTACTCGGAACTTACGTGCCCAGCGAGCTTAAAAACCTTCGAAGCTGTGGCGAAGGAGAAGGGTAAAACGATATCGATGGATCGTGTCGCAAGCATCGACTCGGGCATCCGGTATATGCATGTGTGTGTTATTATCCCATCAGCGTTTTCACTCTTGTCTCACCGAAATCATACATATTTATCGTATTACGTTGGCATTGCATGCAAATCACAAAAGACAACGACAACGTTCTTGTAGCGAAGAGGACACCCTCTATCTCTTTCTCTCTCCCTTTTTGTGAACACCTTGTCCCATTGTCTGCCTACATCAGCCTTTCTTCCGGCAAAATGAAGCCCCGTCCACCACACGAACGTCTCGATTCTGACTCATACGTCATTTTTTCACCCATTTACCACGACGAAATCGATGCTCATCTGGTGAACGGAGAAGAAGAGACGAGCTCTTGCCATCAGCGTCACAATGTCTGCCAGAGAAAGCCTAACATCTTGAAACTCCTACGCGGCCTATCGGTAACGCGTGGGTTCTTCGATATATCCGTTTGGATCGGGTAAGATAAGAGTAGCCCGTTAGAATCTTGGAAACTAACATGACCTACTGGAAAATTTGACGAACATTATTTTTTACCTGCCGGTCACCGGTTACTGCCACTTAATTGTGAAAGAACTGATATTCCAATTACATATAGAAAAAGTGTCATTTCGATTTTACAAGTTATGCTTCTGTATAACGTCTAATTAAAAGTATGATTAAAAGCAGCGGAACTAAACGTAAAATCGGCGTAGCACCGTGGACGTGGTGTTAACGAGCGTTTCGAGCTAGGTGGACGTGTAAGTCGAGCGCGTAATGATCGAGCGATTCGTACATACACTTTCTAAGAGTGTATCACGAGTGTAGCTACTAGCTCTTACGTAAGGCTCGTTTAATCGAGAAATATTTCCCCCCTCTCGTCTCTTTGGTCTTTCCTCTTCACCACATCTTCTTCTCCTTCTTCTTCTTTTTCTTCTTCCTTTTTTCATCATGCCGAACCAGTTACTCGCTACACGCATCACAAACTCGAAACGCCCGCGCATTTATCTTCCTTGATGTAATGTACCGGTATCTAGTGTACTTGAAAAAAAAAGAAAAAGAAAAAGATTAGGGGATTAAGTTCATATCGCATATGCTTCTTCTTCTCTGTAGAGAAAAGAGAACAAAGAGAAAAAAATGATGGTAGGAACTGTGAAGATGATCGGTAAATAACTTCCCAATGAGTCGGAAGCAAATTGATGAGTTAAGGATTACCTAATGAGTTAGAGAAAGGTGGGTAGATAGAAAGGATGGAAATAAAGGGAGAGGAGGAGTGATAAAAATGAGGAAAAGACTAGGGAACGTACTCGACTGATTTATAATTGGTTTACGATGATACTGCAAGAGAGAGAGAGGGACAACGGGCGATGGGATAAAAAGACTCAAGTAGAATATGTCAGTGTATGGTCAGCCCACTCTCGGGAGAGCATGAAAATACAAGTTGATCTTCGTCTCTTTTTCCTGTCCTGTTCTTATCTAAATCCTGTCAAATCAAACTGCTTTTGTGATGATCCTCGAGCCCTTGGTAATTTCTTTTTTTACATTTTTGTATTTTTCCTACATTAGTCCTTGTTATAACATAATTTACGTGGTTCATTCAATTTCGTTACATTGCCCATGCATTTGTTTTTAGGCTAAAATAATCCATCCCATATATACGTAAATTCATATACCCACATACAAACACATACAATTACAGTCTAGTTTTATCATAGCGAAATTGTTGAACATCCTTCCGTACTAAATATAATTGGTCTCCCAAAGGATCTAATTCTGCCTTCGATTGAACACCCACCCACCCTCTCATCTTTTAGATACATATACATAACACAAAAGTAAAGAAGCTTAACATGTACCCTACGATACCATGTCTCGCAAGTATGCAAAAGTATGCAGAATCATGTACATATATACTCACAAGATAGTATTTGGTATCGAATATCTTGTAGATGTGTGTGTCAGTGTGTGCACGTGCACACTTTTGTGCGTGGGCGGAGACCAGTAGCCGGCTCGCAGCACGGCCGGTTGATCGGCCTGTTGGACCGTGACGTGCCAACCACTACCACTTTATTATTACTACTGCACCACCACTGGCTGGTACTCTCGACGATCTTCAGCGAGTACCATGCTCTCCCTGTCTATCTCTTTCTCTCTTTCAAGGTGCTTATGCTTGCTTTACCTTTCCTCCTCTAGCCTGCATACCATCTTGCCATTCTTTCTTTCTTTCCATCTCTTTCTCTCTCCATCTTTTCTTCGCATACACGAATACGAGCCAAGCACTGGCTTTATTACTTTCGAAATCGTCCGTTCCTTACGCATCTACTCTACCAGCTGGTCCAAGCACCGGCCACTGTTCTCAGAAAGACATACCAACTGTGACAAAAACTAACAAGCTGAATATCAAGTGGATTCGTGTTGTGTTAGAGTCGAAGTTTTAACTTTTAGGGTTGGCAGGTGGATGTTGAGTAATTGATGGAAAAAATTTTAGCAAAAAATATCAGGTCGATGAGAGAGACAATAATGATGACGTACAATTGATTATTATTGTATTACCGGTATAGAATTTAAAGAAATTACAGAACGTAACGTACAATTTTTATATTATTCCACTCCATAAATTGATCACGCGTTATTCTAAAAATAGGATACACAGAAAAAGTGACAGGAAAGAAGTGGCGAAACCGCACGTAAGAGAGGAATTCTTCGCGAAACCACGTGAATTATCTGTCGATAAGAAAAGTATCCGAGCGTGCGATCTTCCATCTTCTTCTTTCACCATTTTCTTCCTTCTCCTCTTCTTCTTCCTCCTTCAACCATCAGTTTCTTCACTTCGATGATCGCAAGAAAACGCGCGATCTTATTCTCCTAAGCTCTAAGCGCTCGAAGTTACATAACTCAAAGGGACTTCGGAACGGCGGATCGTAAAACTCGCGAGGACGTGTAATTCGTGCGCGCGCGCAAGAGCTGCCTGTTATCGTCGAAGTGCAGCATATGATTTTATTATAAACGAAATGTGAAAAGTACTGACACAATGTGTGCATTTATGTACTGTCGATGGATAGATTTTTTAATAAGAGGAAGAACAAAAAATTATTTTTTTTTTAACTTAGAACCAGATCCACCGTTTGATCAGAGCTATATCCTTTAACATATTCGATTACTTTTCTCGATAGGTTTGTCTCTCTCTCTCTCTCTCTTTCTCTCTCTCATTCTCCCTCTCTCCTGGGAATACAATCTAACTAATAACTCATGGAAAGTCACTCGGTGGGTTATCGCGCCTCGTCACGTTCGAAGAGGACAACGAAGAAGAAGACTATAAGGAGGAGACGAGCACTCGAGATCCCGCGAACGGCTGTTCACCTATCACGCGTTTCGACAAGAACTCGAAGCGGATGTAGAAAGAGAGAGAGAGAGAGAGAGAGAGAAAGGGAGTGGAAGTACTACTATTTTAATCAGCTTCCATCTCGAAGGCGTAACGTAGATCGGTCGGAAGCCAGCCGATCGATCGATCGGCACTTCAATGATTTTTAAACTGCTCGTGACATCGAACAACAGTTCATCTACTTCTATCTTCCTTCTCTCGTATCAATCGCAATTCTGGACGACATAAAGAAAATTTCTTTTTCTTGGCTAACTTCGAGATGAATTTTCGCGAGCGAGAGAAGACACGAGTGGACTCGGGGTCGTTTCGTTGAAACGCACAAGAACGCTTCCGAGAAGTGTGCAAACTTCCCGGTGGGTGGTCTCCATTCAGTGATGTTTATGGCTGTGTCGTGGCAAAGTGGCTCCGCATAGCACACAGAGAGAAAAGAGAGAGAAAGAGACAGAGATAGATAGAGAGTTGCACTCTTCGTTTCTCTTCTGTTGGCGCCCACCGTGTCAGGTCGAAGACCCGACGTTCGTCAGGTTCAACTCGACTATCTCCATCTCTTTCTACCTAGCAGCCGTTAACCTTTCCCTCGCTTGAATTACCCGATTTATTTCGAGATCGATCGGGAAAGGAAAGGGAAAGCACGACCTTCGTCTTTGAAACTAGTGAACATCGATACAAACGTGAACGGGAACTTTATCACTTTTCTTCGGTTTTCACTTGGACTTGGGCTCCTCATCTCTTTTAGATGACGTTCTCTTCTTTTTAGCTTCCAATCAAACTGGGGTTTCCAAATTCGTGATGCAGTATTGATCTTTTAGATAAAATTATGATAGAATAATGATTTTAGATGATCCCGAATATGGATCTATAAATTGTGGTGAAGTATCTATACTTCTGTACACGAAGGCTATAGAGAGTTTAATAATTAAGCCTCAATTGATTACTAAATATTTTAATTAAGAATGTTTCGGATCATCGTAAGTTAAACAATTATTTATAAGCTTTTTCTTGTGGCTATACCAAACAAGACGACGTAATTACAGCAGCCGCGAGCGTGTTTCGTCTCGTAACGGCGACTTGTTTCGAAAGGAAACTAACGATATGAGGTGTACACACACATACACATACACCTTCGTTATGCTACTCGCGTGATAGCTTTTCACTTGTAGACCCGATAGAGTGTAACCTTTTGCGATCGAGAGAGGATGGAGTCAAGCGTTCTCTTCGAGAAACACGAAGAAAACATTATTATTTTTTAGTTTTTAGCTTGTTTAATCACTTATTTATAATTTAATTAAAGTTTTATTATTATTCCACTTGCGATAAAATCAAAATTGATATTTTTTAATTTTTTGTACTTCTTTTTGTTAATTAGTTCCCAACGCAAGATCATAGACGTTATTTATCGTAATTGATACTCATTCATCGAGTAACCGGAAGATACCGTTTGTTCCGTTATGGGAGAATATTACGTGCAAGAACACCGTTTATTCAGGCAACGAGATATTTAAAGAAAATAACAAAATGGCAACTAATACGTACTCGTTAAATATTACTTTAATATTTAACATATTCAATTTTGTTTTCTCAAAAAGAAAAAGTACTTGACCTAAAAAAGGGACTTGAAATGATTTATCTCAAATTCGGCGTCATTTGGAGCGTTCAAAATCAGGCTCTCGCCTTAATTTATATTACGTTCCAAAGGAGTAGTAAAACATTAATTATCGCTGTTCCACGAAGAGGTAGACCTTCGAGTTTTATTACCGACCTTCTTCCGAGTGGCATCCTTCTTTCGACACCTCGTGTCCTTTAAACTCGATTCGGTTTTTTACGAGTCCAAGTTGAAACGCCATTGCTATAGCTTTCCTTGTTCATGCCTTTAACACATGTTAAACTATACCCTATATAAGTACATTTAAGAACCATACACGTGCTACACTATTCATCACATGTGTCACATTATGCACTACATGTAGGTATTTAACACACATCACACATTACATGTATCTACACTACACGAAATAGGAAAAGCAAACTTTACGAAGCTGATACAACATATATTACGAGATCGCGTTGAAAGGGAAGGTTTATCGTTGCAAAGCCACCCCAATTTCTTTGACATAAGTACTTATCGATAGGCACGAGTAAAGGTGGTGGAAGAAGAATTCCAAGAGCCGGATGATGCCGTTACTTCGTGGAATGCGTACGCGCCAGTCATGGGGACTCTCGTGCATGCGTTGCTCGAATACCATCGAGACCGTACCGATTCGTCGCCAGTTACAAACACGGTAGCTTTGATCATCTTTGATCAACAGAATTTCGATTATCTCCAAAAACCTAACCTCGAAAAGTATCTCTCGCTATCCACCCAGGATTGTGATCATTATCGATCATCGTCGATAAACTGGATAACTTTTATTGGGTAATGATTTGAAAAACATCAAATATTGCCTAGTGATTTTTATTTTATTTCATAGTATGATTTTTACATTCTTCTTACATAGTTTAGGTCTTGCATATTATCTAAGCCCATGTAGAAGCTCACAAAGCTTGTATAAAAAAAAAATTTCTTTACTTTCGCTAACCACGTTCATCCCAGATACTCAACGACGCGTGACGCTCCCCAGTCGTTCTCAGGATCAACAGAAAAGCACATTCTACGTAGATTCCACGAACTGTGGTCCACTGTGGACTCTTTCGAACACTTCACGCACGAGTTCCAGCCTCTTGTAGTAGGTATGCTGGTCACCAGCATAATAGTGCATAGCAATAGTGCATAAGTAAGTGTGAGTAGGAATAAATGCAGGTAACATTGTCGTCTACTCCTTTTATTTTTATTTCCCGATCGTTAGATCTGTTACTTGGAAGAGATCCATACTCTTGTTACCAGTCTTGGAGGTAAACCAGAACATAGTTAGGTATACTCGAGTATGCAATGTAGCTCGTTCTATATTCCCACTCGTATATATATACATTGTAGATATGTGTGCGGGTATACTTATATAGGGTGGATCAGGTAAATGGAACTTGGAACTATTTGGATTAGTTAATTAGTACGGAGTTTATCGATTAGTTCGCCGAGTGGTACTCAACAGAATATTTATCGATTAGTACTCCAAAGTGAATACTACTCCCCTTCCGTATAATTGATTAATTTGAACAATAAGGTCGAAGCAATTCAACTAAACCTTATCCAACAAATGAATTATTTAAATATTATTTCTGGCTTTCTTTTTATTGAAAAATATCAACTAGTATGTAAAAAAAATTAAAAGTGAATATAGACTAATAAATTATATATGGGGCTTAATAATAATTAATAGGCGTAATTAAAATATCCATATAGCTGTTCTACGCCAAACTCAATAATTATCAGAATGATACCACTTTTACACGGCACTGTGTAGTACGTACGTATGTGAGCGTGAGTGTGTGTAAAAAAAAAAGAAAACTTATACTCGACGAGCGAACGGACGATGGGTGGAGAAGGACGAAGGGCAAGAAAGGCAAAAGGGACAGACCACGCCTCGAGCAAGTCTCTACGGCTTTAAACTCGCTTTCAAGTTTCTCTCTTTCTCTCTCTCGGTTCTCTTCTTAGCCTTCTCGCGTAACCGATATATCGATGCCTGCGACCTACGACCTCCAACCTTTTCTCAGTCTTCTCTCATTCTGTCTGTCTCTTTTTCTTAAAACGCATCATGTTTCCAGGCAGCGTCTTCGTTCAGCTTCCTTTAATATGATTTCCATCTAATAACCATCAACATAGTTTCTGTTGAATGGTAGTCATGATTACTATTGAATTCCAATCAACGTAATATTTGTTGGGTAATACTCAACATGAGTATTGTTGAATGACGGTCAACGTGGTACTTGTTGAATAAAACTGAACGTGATATTCTCTATGGATTATCCGAAAAATGTCTAAAGGAGGAGAAGGACAAGATCGTGAAGAGGATCGAACTCCGAAATACCGTTACTGAGTTCGTGCGAATCGATCCAGCATCCCGGTTCGGTCCAGCGTTCCTTCCTTCGGCGTGAACACGTCTTAACGAACGCCTTCTTCTCGGGCAGGCAGCGTGTCACTGGGTTACTAGAAAATTTTCCAGACGAGCTGGCAACCAGCTAGTGAGTCTCTCTCTCTCTCTCTCTCTCTCTCTCTATCCATGTATCTCTCTTTCTCTTTCTAACTCAGCCGTGAGAGCAAATTCGCGAAAGTGTGTGCGATCTTGCATCTATCTTGCTCTCTTTCTCTTTCTTGGCATCCTTTCGTAGATACTCGCCTCTTCTTCTACTTGATATACATGCATAATACACATACACACATGTACATGTGAAATCTGCATTGAAAACAGGGATAGGTCCCAGTCTCGTGACACTACGTGACGCAACGCTTACATGAGCAGAAGGTAAGAGAAAGAGAGAGAGATGGAAGGAGGCCAAGATGATACGAGAAAGCAAAGAAAAAGAGAGAGAGAGAGAGAGAGAGGAAGAGCACCGTTAGGAGCAGCAGCAGCAACATAGAGTCGAGTTCGTCGCGTTGCTAGGGTTAAAAAAAAGGGAGAAGAAAAAATAAATGACTCGAGCCAAATGTGCACACTTTTACGACCTTACGTGGCCCTCGATACGATATATCCCACGATAGAAGATACGAGAGGCCACTCCTCATTTCCAATCAATTTCTAAACCACGAACACTGCTATTTATTTTATTAATTATATTCTTCAACATTCAGCAACATTTTGTATAATTTATAATATCTTAATTGATCATGTCGTCAACCATATTATTGTAATAATAACTATGTACCATCTGAATTCTATTTTCTTTAATTTTTTCACTATTTCTACTTCGTCTAATGCAATAAACTTTCTCTCTCTCTCTCTCTCTCTCTCTCTCGCTCGCACCCCCCTCTTTTTCTCTTTCTATCTCTCTCGTGGTCACAGTTAATTGCCCGGACGGACGTAAAGGGAAAATAACGAGCGTACGACCGGTATTCGCGATTACCAACCTTTTTCTTCTGCTTCTCGCAACTCACACACATTCATATATACACGCAAACGCACACACATACGTGCGTACAAACACAGATATACATCGTATGTTATCTACAAATAAGAAAGACAGAGACAGAAAACGGAATCGAGTTCGGCTCACACGATCCTCCCGACTTATCAGTAGCGGTCCGACAGGGTAACCGGAAGGAGAGTAGTATGCAAAACTTTGGTCGTTCTCCGAACGAGCCTACACTCCTGTACTCTCCTGTAGAAGCTCTTAATCGGTTGCACACGCTAAGGATCGCGGAAATGGCGAAATGACGTCGCGTTACACTATCGAGCCGCTATCTTCGTCATCCTTTCTGAGTAAAGCTGGCGCCAACGTCTCGGAAGACGAACGA
>JAIFRP010000002.1:5959064-5999836 GCA_032403825.1 Odynerus spinipes | reverse complement strand
TTTTTTTTTTTTTTACAGATATACTCGCAATCACTTTATCCTGTTTTTAATCGAGTTCGAAGAAGATAGAAGGAGTAAACAAGAAAATATTTTAATAGCTGTTTTTGCGGTTAAGATTTTTCTCGTCAAGGCCACGTTCACACGTAAATTAGCAAATGTTCCAGCCCCCTGGGACTGAAATCATAAATCAAGAGCCGTACCGATACATGCGGGTGCGTCTGGTTCTCTTTTGTTGTTTTTTAGTCGAGTGTAATGCGGGTTCGCAGCGAAAATGGAAAACTGCAATTATTACGATCGCTTCCTTACGTTTGCCAATAAATATAGGTATACATATATGTGTATGTGTATGTGGAAATGTATGTAAGTAACTACGTAGAGCATCATACAGTCGACTATATAAGTACTGACCAATTAAGTGTGACCTTCGACTTATGTGCGCAAGGTAAAAGGAAGTTATGGATATTGCATGAGAGATTTTGTGTTTTTTTGTTATTTAATAAATTGCAGAAGTGAGAAAGGTTGAGATAAGTCGAGAATTTGTTTCGAATTTTTAACAATCATATCCTGTGATATAATCATATTTTTCTTTTTATTTGTACTTATAACCAAAATTTGTTCAGTGGAACTTGAAAGATCCTGTACATGAATCCGCGTATGTATAATATATAATATGCATACATGTAATATGTACCTATGTAACGTTAGCAAGCGATCTGGGTCGAGCGAACGTAACAATGCGCTTTGTTGTGCGACCTACACACGAGGGGACAACCAGGACTCTCTCTTAAAAGGAGAAAGAGAAAGAGGAGGATTTACTCGTGACAATAGAGCGACTTAAGCTTGCCTAGCTTTTCCTATTAGCGCTATGCGTGTCTATTAGAAATCGAAACTTGAGAAATCTTCTGTTAAAATCAACTCTGTTTAACAATCTTTCTTCCGTTCGTGAATATTCGCTAAATATATTTGTAAAAATTGTTCCTTGCTTAAACGATTTTGTTAAACGATAGGGAACTCATTTTACAAATTTGTTCTTCCTCATTTTGAAATCCTATGATCTCAGCTAGTTAAGAGTAGAGAGGCGACGCTACGAGGTTATATAATATCGTCGTAACGCAGCCAAGAAGAGTGTGGAAGAAGGATCGATGCTTCGTACGCGATTCACTTGCTATGAGACGCGTACAACGACCCAGCCTGTGGCCGAGGAGAACCTCGGCCTTGTTTCTCGCGAGCCGGAGGTCGTACCGGAAATCCATGACTTTACTTTCAGACTTCAACATTCGCGAGCCTCGCGACACGTACGTACGCACGTTGTACGTATCGTCAGTACTTTTGTTGAGTGGCAAACAACATCAACTTTACTAATCAATACTCAACATTCACTTTGTTGAATGATACTTGACATATCCCAACAGCACTTGGTTGATACTCAACGTATATTTTGTTGATTAGTACTCAACATCAACTGGACTTTGTTGATAGAAACTCAACATCAACTGGACTTTGTTGATAGAAACTCAACATCGACTGGACTTTGTTGATAGAAACTCAACAATGATTTTGTTGAATGGTAGATACTGAAGTACTGACGCACTTTCTCCAGCAATTCACTATTTTTTTTACCTCACTCCTGCTTGGTTAGAACAGATCGTTTATTGTGCGTTTCAAAGTATTCCACGAAAGGGAGTTTCGTTCTCTCTGGCAGGTGTCCTCGGGGCAGCTGTTTCTCGTCGAAGGTGGAAAGAAGGAGAGACATTGAGACAGCGAGAGAGGGGTGAGGAATTGCAAAAGAAGAGTACAAGGATCGATAAAAGTGAACCACGCTCGAGAACGCGTCACGCTCGTTTACGCCACTTTTGCGGCAGTTTACACGAGTAATCAGTTCACGTGTTAAAACTCACTTTTACAAGATAGAAGGAGAAAGAGAGAGAAATATCTGTTTAGGATTAATTTCGCGCGTAAACGAGAGTGAAAATTGCTGGAATAAATCCGCAATGTCCTTCGCAATCTTTTTCAGAACAAAAGTACTGGGGAGTACACATAAATAGCCACCATTTTGAAAATGTTGAAACAACCCCATGACACATAAGATTTGTATAAAATTTTATCATATTTGAGTGAGTCGGTATAATTGAAAAACAACGTAACCAATATGTGCTCCACAATTAAATATTACAAATAATTATTATTAATGATTTTATATATCATTCGCTACGAAAGTACAGAAACAATAAGATAATTAAAGAACTCGTACTTAAGAGCCCACGTCAAGAATTATTTTCTCCAATCGCAGGTTAGGCGTCTCCTCGCGTAAGAACGCGCATAGGAATAACTTATTCGTATGCGTTCCACGCAAGTAGACGCACCTGCGTGTTCCACGAGCGTGTCCAGACGGAGCGGTTGGTTAGGGGCCACCGACCTCTTCTTCTTCGGTGTCTGCCTTTCCAGAATTTGCCGAAGCAAAGCCGCAAAGGAAGCTGCCCAGGCTTCGATCTTCGCGATAATAAATCTCCACTTCGACATGCTGCACCCTGCATAGGACAAAATAATAGTTCTCTACTTTATCGACCGAGAATGAACGATCGGCGAACATCCAAAGTGTTCACCTGGAAAAAGTGAACTCTTTATGCTAATTCTGAAGGTCACGTTTGCTATTTTTCACGTGGATATTAAAAATATTCTAAAATGGCGTCAGTTTGTAACTTGCAATGAGTTTTACACTTCAAGCAGCTCTGTTTCGTATAGAAGAAATATGAAAAAGATCTTAGATCGGTAAAGTGATACTTTTTCTTCCAAAATAGTAACTAAAGGATAACACAAACGGAATGGAAGGAGAATTTGCGTTGAACGGGGCGAGATCCCCCTGTGCGCTATTAATGGCCGCCACTGTACGTATGTAAAAATGCAGAATCGCTTTGTCCCAGTACTGTGTGCTGCGGCGCCCTTAGGTTAGTCATGTGGATATTACTACGACAGTATCCGTAGCGTGGGTCGCTTTGTTCCTCCTCGTCGGCCTATCTTTTCCCTCGGTGGGCCCTCATACACTGGCGTAACCTGCGAACTAAAATTTCTCACAATGTGTTCTGCGACTAATCCTTAAACTCATTCCTCTGAAAAATTAACGATTTTCAAAAGAAACACTTATTTAAAAAAAAACAGAAGTTACATACAAGTATTTAGAAATCTTGTTAAACAAGATTATTTTTTGCACATTATTTTATATTTTTTTATATTTGAAATTAACGTTATATTTATTATACTTGATTGGCTGACTATTAAAATACCAAGGTCGTGTATATTATGTTGTGTATGTTGAATCATATATAATTGTTAATTTATATTTTTATTGCTAACATTTACCATATTGTAGTAGCGTAAATCATTATAGTCTGAACGAGTAGGCCCTTTTCTACTAGCAACTCGATCGTTTCTACGTCACTGCCCGCCTCTGTGTATACCCGCTCGCTGCTCCCTGCCATTGTGCGAACACGCATGGCAGGAGACCATAAAAGGGTTATTGTTTCGACGGATGGTGATACCTGTGCGAAGAGTCGCCTTGTTTTACGTCGGTGAACCAACGTCGCGTATTTATCGTCCTGGATCGTCTCGATTCTATCGTTGATACTGTTACTCGATCATGGATCTCGCAGATTTTCTTCGAAAGATGATCGTGATCGATAATTGAATTATTGATGGTATAACCTCGTCGCGTGGCATTCGATATATTTTTATTAAAATTAGAAACTAGAGAGACGATTCATCGAGGTTCTTGATGAATTTTGCGAGACACGTGACACGCCTCCACGTTCCAGCCCATTACGATATCCCTTACCCCTCCAACCTTTCGTTCCCACATGCTAAAGAATTACGAGCGTCCAAAGTGATTATTAAGATCGAGTGATTTAAGAAGGCGCTTTAAATACTCCGGTGGATCGAACGAAATTTGTTCAGGCTATGAAATAATAAGAGAGAAAAAGAAGAGTGTCGTCCTTGAAGGTTATCGGTTTCTATAGAATCAGCTGTTCGTCATCCGCCATATTGAAAATTGATTTGCCTTATTATATTTTTACACATCCCAAATTCTCATTTATTCGTCTACGCATTCATTGTAAATCGCAGAAACGTACGACAACGTAAAAACATTTTCTACGTTTACAAGAACGGAAACTCATCCCTTCTCAGGCTACCAATTTGCATGACCGATGATCGGTCACCACTATATAAGCGATTCACTAGAGTGCATCGTTATTACGCACTCCCGAGATACCGATCAAACTGTCAGTAATAACAGCCGCGCGACCTGTACGCGTACGCGAAGGCAGGCCTCGTGTTTATTAAATTACGTCAAATTATTGGTACTCTTCGGGGCTTACATTATATCCCAAGAGAGAGAGAGAGAGAGAGAGAGAGAGAGAGAGAGAAATCCTAGATCGTAGTCTTTTCGCCTGATATCGACTACCTCCTCTTAGGATATTATGCGAGAATCAAAATGGCGTTAGCCATTAGTTTGAGAAACGGAAAAAATTGACAAAAATTTTGCTAATAGAAATTCTAAATTGTAAACATTTTTATTAATTATTCTTTTTTATCTTTTCAGATCGATAGACGAAGGGCTGAAGAAGGCAAAAGAGCGGACCAAGAGAAGACAAGGATCTTCTTTAGTCTCCGACCAATCAAAATTCGTAGCCAGGAAAAAGAAAGATAGAAAGTCAATCAAAGCGACGTTTCATTATTAACTTACTTACGCCCGTGAAAGCAGCCATCCAAACTCGGTAGATGTCCACTCGATCTTTTAAACGAACGCGATACGATCTCGAAAGAAAAAAAAATTTTAAGCACAGAAAAAAGTACGAAGTAATCGATAGAAAATATTTTTAAATTTTATCTAAGAAAATGAAAAAAATGGCAATTCGTCATCGTATAAAAAAGAAACTAATTAATATAAAAAAAAAAACAATGAAATTCGCTAATGAAACTTTTGATGTGAAAAGAAATAATATATTTTTCGTGAGAGGGGCAAATTAATTTTCTAAATTAAAATTTTCATACTTGTATCAAAGTCATACTTGTTACGAAAGATCGAATTCGCGTGAATGGAAGAATAAGAGAAGAAAAGAGATAGCAAAAGAGATTACTCTACTTAATGAAGATTAGAAAAAGAGGAAGAGGGAGGGGGAGAAGAAGAAAATGTGAGCGTCTAATTAATATCTCATAGAGGACTATAGATAAGGACATGAATGCCATAATAATGACCAAGTTTTGTGGTTGTACTTAAGTCATACTTTTTTATTTCTACCCTATACGTTAGGTACGTAGATTTAAGTTGTCGTATTGTACCGCGTATTAACTACGTAGTCCATGTTGTGTTTTATATATGTATATATAAATATATGTATACAGGATTTGTATAAATCGTGGGTACGAACTTTACACGCTGACAACGGACAAAAAGAGTTTTAATAATTAATTATTAAAGATAAAAATTAGTAATAAATGATAGGAAAAATTAATTTATAAACTAAAAGCTACATATTTTCGAAATTGGATTATCATAGATCTTCTTTACAACAACCACTAAATATGCAAAAATTGTACCTATAATTTATATATGGTGTGTGTATATATATTTATACATATATGTGTGTGGCTGCGTGCGTGCGTGCGTGTATATGTGAGTATACACTGACGATTTTCAAATTCGGAGTCGTCGCAAGGAGAAAAAATATATAAAAAACAAATTTTTTTACAAAAAGGGCCAGCAACGATAAATCCAACGAAAAACTAAAAAAAAAAATCATCTTGTGCGACGATCGTTTAAAAGAAAAATATAATAACACGAAACATTCCAACTCTTTTTTCACGCACGAATCCTACATATAAGCGAATGAAAAATCAAAGAGAAGAGCATTTAGAAAGCGACGTTCATGAAAGAACGAGCGCGAATTTTTATTTAGTAGCAACCGTAATGACGTCGAGTCGAGGGAAAATCATTGTCCTAATTCTGACAGATGATCATCACTACTTGAGTAGTGACAATACTTTTTCATTGACCCGATACGGTTGTTTATTTTTTAATTTTTATCCTCTTCTTTCTTCTTTTACTCAGTGCCAATCGATCCATTACTGAAATTATTTACTTATTTACTTACTTACCGAGCGATACCTTCGGGGTAAGCTTTAGAGTCGATCTTAGAGTCTAAAGTGAAAACTGCACTTAATTATTGCATTTTATTCGGTCCTCGAGTTTACGAAAGGACCTTGCCTGTGACCATTATTACGAGTCTTCATTAATAACCACTCAACGAACTCGTTAGAAGTCAACTTTGAGACCGCTTCTCGGATAATTCTCTTCTTTGAGTGTGATTGTCCTTAGACGAGCGTACTCGGACTTTGGTCTCATTTTTGTGATTATTATTTAAGTATATTAAATATATTATATATATATATATATATGTTATATGTATTATTATTATTAATATTATTATTTTTATTATACAAATAATAGAATAGACTAGGCTTTTTACAATTGAATACGAAACTTAAGGTACCAGTTACGAAGCGTCATTGGCCTCTCAGGGTGGTATCGGGGTAAAACGCGTAATGTTACGATTTTTTGATAAATTTTCAAGTAAAATTTCACCCGCGAGAAGACCAAACGAGAAGTACATATCGCGTATCATTTTTATATATTTTTATCCTTTGTTTTTTTCCTTTTTGGTAATCGAGACTTCATCGAGGAGAGATACGTTAAATAATTTTTTAACGAATTAATTACGATTTAGTTAGCCGTCGCCGTTGTACAATAAGACCATAGGTTATGTTAATGAGGAAGACATAAATTTGTTTTTCGTCATGATTAATTATTACGTTCATCTAATTAAATACGTAGAAGGCACTCGGTCCCCTTTACGATACCGAACTCTGTGCGTATCTCGTACATCGACGTTCTCGGAGAGTTCAATCTTTTGCCACGAGGACGAGTAATAATAATAATAAATAAATAAATAAATAAAAAGCAAAGGAAAGGAAGGATGCAAAGTTTTCGTGGCGAAATACTTAAATGCGTAAGGGTCGAGGATCGTTGTGCCTTCGTATATATACGTTTAATATGTTTATTACGTGTAAGGAGGACAGATATCCATTTTGTGATCGATAAGAAATTGTTCATTTCCTTTCTTTTTTATACTTTCATCACTGCTTATTTAGACATAAGTTATGTACCCTAAAGAGTGTTTCAATAAAAGTGACAACGAAATTTTTCTTCGCTTGTTTTAGGACTCGTACGATTGTTTATAACGAATTTTTGGTATGAACACGTTACTTGTTTCAAAAAGACCGCTCATTCATGTTACAATCATCCAGTGATCCCATTGGTCGAGATGGTAACCAATCAGGAAAGTTCTTGGATAAAGGACATAAGAAGATTGCGCAGGATAATGGAGCGATTCAAGTATCGGAAATAAAATGGGATAACTTTTGGAATAATTAATTAATTAATTTGGAATAATTAAACATGAGCATGCGCTCATGAGTTAGGGACGTTTTGGGAACAGGCAACAATGTTTTTGCAACTATGGATACTTTTACGACCTTACATTATTTTGTGGTTATGTCACACTCAAAATCGTGATACATATTTTTGTTATCAATAATGTGTTCTCCATAAATACGATAGCAGTTTTTTATTTCTTATCATGGCAGCGTTCATCGATAAAATAATCTTATGCAGAGGTCTACCTGAACAAAATCGAACACATGATAATTACGTGCATACTTTGCAATCTGCTGGTTATACTTGCAACTATTTGTATACTTTACGATTTGAATTTGTTAACAGCTCAGACTTACAAACGTGCTTGCAAACGCCCGAAAATTATCATGGTAATATTTAAATGTTCAATTTGTGTTATATGTGATTCGATACAAATAACAGTGTTACATCGATATAGGTTTAATATTGACTAGTCAACGTGCTGTAGAAGCAATACATCAAGTATCCCAGGATGATAAGAAATTTCTTCATACATGGCAAAAGTTACCAGCGTACTGTGTTGGCCCTGCAACTCTTTCTCTCGCCGAATCTTCCCTTGGTTTAGAATGTTGTTTGGGTAGTCAATCTGGTAATGCTAAAGATCTCGCAAAAATCATTATTTCTGATATGAAAGAAGTATCAAGACCGTTATTGTACCCTTGCAGTGACATAGCTCGTGAGACCATAGAACAAACTCTTTCTACGAATAAAATCAATATTCATAAACTTGTTGCTTATAGAACACTTACCAGGGAATCATTAGAAGTTGACTTTTTAAACATTGTTGAATCTGTACCAAGAATATTCGTTTTTTTTAGCCCATCAACTGTAAAATCTCTTGTGTCTGTATTAGAAAAACATCCTAGTAATTCAAAAAATATCAAAGCAGTGGCAATTGGACCAGTAACGAAACAAAGCTTAATAGACGCAGGTTTTCTAATTTATGCTACTGCAACCAAGCCGGATCCAGAAGCTTTATTGCAAGCTATTAATGATGCTGGGAAATCAGAGAATACCGGAACTATATAACTTATATATGTGATAATGTTATATTGATTTCTATTATTTTTTGTTTTATTGTTATCGTAAATGTTTAACTTGTTGAAGGTGTAATTATTTACTGATTGAAGAATTTCTTATTGAATAAATTATACGGAAAGAATTATTGACCAGGATATATCAGCGACAATAAACTTTTGTATATTTTTCAACAGTTTTATTAAGCGCAATTATTTCATACAAAAATAAGATTACATTGGAACTATACAGCTTTCAAAATGATTAACAACGATTGTATGTATGGCATACATATCTTTCGACATTTCTTAAGCGTGTGACTTACAATTTTAACTTAATTATGTTTCTTATAGATAATAATACAATAACATGGAAGTTGAGTGAAGTAACTAACTTTAGGCATTAAACTCTAACAAAATACAGAGTATTAACACAGTTAGTATGCTTCGCTGTATGTTATATTACATTTTCAATAACATGCTAAGATTTGCAGTGTTGTGCAAAGATGCAATTAACAAAAGAGACTGTATATTAATAAGATAAAAGATGTTCGTGTTTCAGTCTTTCCTACCAATCTCCATAGTCAAAATATCTGTATACATTTGATATGAAAATTCGTGAAACTATTTAAAAAATATATACTTTATCGTGTAAATAGCGATCGCATTTTGAAGATATTAAAGATATCCAAATCATAACATGCAGATATTCACTTCTAACTTAATATCTACTTCTGTTCACCACGTTACCAAGAAGGCACGAAATATCCGGTCCAACGATAGTGGACTGATTTGCATAATAAGGCTGAGGAGCATTTCCTCCATTATTATATTTCATCTGAACGGCCGTTTCATAATCTGGTGCTGGTCTGTAGGATGGTAATAAGGCACGGAGATTATTGATGTCAGTCGAAGAAACGGAGACTACAGGATATGGTGATGTAGAAAGATCATTGTAACTTGTCCAATGCATGTGATCGTCCATATTTCGATTTTCCATTGACACAGCCTGTTCTCCAGAATCATTTGTATCGCTGTCCTGTACATTTAAAAAAAAAAAATTATTAGTATATGCCACTTTACAATGTGAATGTATTAAACATGTACTACATACAAAATATCCATTATTAGATCTTTCAGAAGGACGTGATTCTTGATGCTGCATATAAAATGTGTGCTGTGCTATACAAAAACGCCACACATATTTAGCATCACGGGATTCATTGAATATAAACTGTTTGGCATCTTCACTATCGGATTGACACTCTATTCTGAATGTCTTTTTATGATTAATTACATTACTAATATCTTTCCATCTAACAAATAAGATTGAAAATTAAAATTATAGCTAAATTTTAAAATCACCATTTTTTATATTTAAAAATGTATAATTACCTATAAAAATGTGTTAATTGCGATTTGGGATATGCCAGCATAATTCCATTTATTGAGATACCAAGTATAACTTCCGTATTATTATTATCCTATAATTTAATTGCTTATTAAATTCGGTTTCATAATTCAGTAAACTTATTTTGATACAACATACCTTTGCAGTAAATGTTTCATTGCCATAACCCTCTAATTGCATAACTATAGAGATATATAATTCTTCTGCTGCTGCTTGCGTTACTCCACCTAAATTTTTATATTGACATAATGCATTATGCAATAGAGCATCTGGCCCACCTGGTTCAGCTTGTATTACATCCTTGCGAAGTAAAAATAATTATATGTTAGATTAATTATATACCATATAAATTTTACCATGTAAACTTTAAATCTCACCTTAGGAAAGAAGGAACACTGCTGTAAACATTCTGTTGTATGCCGCTCTGCATCATAATTACCAAACTCAGCTTGCATCGAATAGCTTGCTAAGAGACTAGCTTGTCTAGAATTGCACTGAATTTTGCTCTCTAGCACATCACTTTTTAACTGAAGATAATAATGGTACCTAACAAAAAAAATCATTTTAGCATAAGTAATTTTGTTTATCTTCCTATTGTTAATTATTAACTTAATCACCTTGTTATTTCATCCTGTATAAGTTGGACATCTGTCACATAGTACATAATTCTTAGATACAAACTAAAATTTTTAGCTTCTTTTTCTAACTGCCGTTTTAACGGTTTATCCATGTCTACCCATCTAGGAGAAGGAGAACCATGACGGCTTATGTAACGTAAACCAAAAAATTCTGGTTGTCCAAGTCCTAATCGCTGTACAACATTGTCCAGGCATTCCTGGCCCAGACTGTCAATATTTAAGGTACATTCTATAGATGTAGTATCCAGCAGTTCTATACATATAACATATTGATTCTTGGACACTACATTGTATTGACGGCTTCTTTTTAAATGAAATTTGAACGGCATTGTAGCAATGTAGAAAACTAGAACATAATCATACACGAGTGCTAAAAATCCTGTGGTATAAGATTGGTATAACATAGAGTGAAAAGATTCTATCACTCACATTTAAGTATTTTCTGCTTACTTTATACTTTTCAATAAAGGGTAAATAAAAATAGTTACAATGTCACATTTCGTAAACTAATCACAAACTTATGTGTCAAAACATTTTTAACCTCTCGCTTTGACTGCTGGAATAATTCAGACGTCTCTAGTAAGACTTTCTTATGATAACATCAAGTAACTTCCTTATCGATCCTTCGCACCCTACATTTCAACGGCACGTAAAACAAGCTAAGAAATTTTCTCTTCGGAAGGCATACGAGTAAAATTCGTGGCACAGCAGTACTCTCTCGGTGTGTATTTTTAACGATTCAATAATCCAAAATCTATATAAATTTGAATGACTCATTTATACACAAATCCCTGTTCTCTTTTACCTCCCAAACACACTGCCACATTTTGCGTACTAATATACAATGACCATACGTCATATATAAATATGAATTTCCAAAATTCTCGATCACAATTTAAACATCAAACTAGTACATCACAAATTTTTAGTAAATCGATGCCCTAGCAGGATCACCTGGGTTACACCTGGGCGGATTTTCAAATTAGCAGAAAACGCCGAGACATTCGTTCAAAAGTGGCGCCACTTAACCAAAGCGCCGAAAGCGTCGTTTAGTCCAATCGAATTCCACCAATAGAAACGCTCGGCGATATCGTATGACTCCGCGTTCTCCCGATGATGCCATCTTCAGTATTCGAGCGACTCCGGTTAGGATCGGCAATCTCCGTCCGATGATTGCCGAGCGCACATTACTATTTTCAGGCACACAAGGCACCTCTTGACGGGTTTTCAATAAGTGCAGGAGAAAGAGAGAGAGAGGGCGATCGGTCTCTCGTGCGAAAGGGGGGAAAACGTTTTTCATTTTTTTTCCGTTCGTTGTCATTGAAGGCTTAACGTACGGTATCCACCGGGCAAAAAGAATCGTAGTCGACCGTGCCGCGAAAAAGCGATAGAGAGAAAGGGAGAGAGGGAAGAAAAGAAAGAAAGAGAGAGAGAGAGAGCGATAAGGGAAAGGATGCTCGATCGTCGTCGGCTCTCGTCGGTTCTCGGCGCCTGACGAGGTCGCGCTCGTCGTCTCCGTCGTTCGTCGGCGAAAATGAAAGAAGCTCGTCGTCGTCTGAACGAGCAGCTGATGGCGGCCGAGCGCCGTTCGAGCTTCCTCCGACGTTCCTCGCGTGCGCGTTCCTAGTGTGAGTGTGTGTGCGCGAGAGTGCGTTCAGTAAAATCCAAATTGCTGGAGGAGGAAAGTGTTCGGGAGAGGACGCGTACTCCGAACGGGAAGATTTAAAAATACGTCGTGTCGTACGTTAAAAACCGCCGCGTACGATCTAGAACCGAAGAAAGAGATAGAGAGAGAGAAAGAGAAAGAGAGCGAGTACGAATACGAGAGGGAGCAAGACAGAGTGAGAGGGGGAAGGAAGAAAGGAAAAAGAGTGAGTGCGTGAGTGCTAGAGAGAGAGAGAGAGAGAGAGAGAAAAGGGGAAAGATAGAGTGATAGATAGAGAGGAAAAGAGAGACGCTTTTCGCGCGGACAGAGACCGCCCCTGGCTCGCGCGAGCTATTTCGTAACGGTGCTTCGTACAGGCAGTCGACACGCAAGCACTGCTCGGTAAGAATCCCCTCCCCCTCTCCCTCTTTTTCTGGCCCTCCTCTTCTTCACCGGTGTTCTCTGTCTTCTCTCTATCTAATTCTTCGATTCTCCGTCGAGAGCAGACCGGTGAGCAGCGCTGCGTGCGTGAGCGACTGTGTGCGTGCGTGAGGGAGAGCAAGAAAGAGAGAGATAGAGTAAACGCACGTATGCATGTATGTACGTACGCTTGCGTGCGTGCGAGAGAGAAAGAACGAGATAGGGAAAGAGAGAAAGAGTCTGATCGTGTAGGAGAAGCGTGAAAGAGAGAAAGAGAGAGAGAGAGAGAGAGCGCGTCTGAGCGAGTGAGATAGAAGAAGGGAGAACCACCCTTCGCTCGCAGGTAGCTAGTTCATTATCCGCTCGTACTGAGAGCAAGAAAATTTACGGCGACGCTTCGGTGTTACGACGGTGTGTGTATATAGGTGGAAGCCTCGGCGTATCGAGAGAGCGAGCGAAAGAGAAACAGAGAGGGGCCAGGGCGTGCGTCCGCGTGTGACAACGCCTAACAAGAAGGAGAGCGAACGAAGGAGAGAGAGACGAGGATAGCGCGCGCGCGCGCGCGCGATCTCTCGAGGAAGACGAGAGAGAGAGAGAGAGAGAGAGAGTAAGCGGGTGGCCCTTTTCTCGGGACGAACGGAGAACACCACGAGAGAGAGACGACGGCGATTTAGCCGGCGGTGAGCAAGAAAGAGAAAGAAATAGGATTCCTTCCTTCGGACAAATTTAGACGACGTCGAACTTCACGTCGAAACATTAACGACGACGTCTAGTTTATCGTTGTCGTTGTTATCATCGTCATCGTCATCATCCTCATCATCATCGTCGTCTACATGCTCGATGGATTCTCTTGAACGACGACAACATTCGTAATCTCCATCGACACGTCGACGGATCTCGAAGGAAAGATATCTTCCTTGCCTCCACCTTCTCCGACACCCCTTGCATCACCTCTCTCTCTCTCACACCCCCCTCCCGTTTTCCTCTCTCCCCCGCCCCCTCTCCTTCTTCCTCCTCCTCCACCTCCACCACCCTCTCCTCCTCCCCTCTCGCTAGCACCACGGGCGCGTGCTATGCACGACCGAAACGCGACCGTCGACCTTCTCTGCCGCAGGAACGCGTGAACAGTAGGTTACCGTGTCCAGGTATACCACGTGCTCTCGATTCGCGTTAGTGTGCCGTTTCTCAACGTACGTACGTACCTATTAACAGTGTGTGCGTGCATGTGTGTGTACGTCTACGCCACCGGCAGCTCGGCTAACGAAGCTCGGTAGCTCTTTTTTTTGCTGCTGCTACTGTTGGCCGCTGGCCGCTGTTGCTTCTTACATCGTGAAAGTGCAGTGAATCGAGATATCGAGAGATATATATCGTGTAGACGTTAACGCGAAACGTCCACGCGGAATGCGGCCTCCTCGAGGTGGACGACGCCATCGTCTCTAGTCGCCGTGAACGCCGCCATCGGCGTCCCCGTCGTCGTCGTCGTCGCCGTCGCCGTCGTCCTCGTCGTCGTTGTTATAACTGTTCACCGGGAAATCTGGCCACGAACTCCACGGAGTGTTCAAGACGACGAGTTTAACCTAGAGATACTTTGAGTGCCTCCCAGTTCGACCCTTCAACATGTCGTCAGGGACTTTCGTCGATCGGATTGATCCCTTCGCCAAGCGATCGCTTAAGAAGAAGTCGAAGAAGTCACAGAGCTCCTCAAGGTACAGGAACTCACAGGACGTCGAGCTCCAGCAGCTGCCCCAGCTCAAAGGTTAGTTTACTGGTGGCTTTTCTTTTTAGCGTGTAGCATCTTCCTCTTCTTCTTCTTCGGTCTTGGCTAATCTAACTCTTGCGTACTAAGTTGAGGTTTCCTTTAATACGAGTGTGACTGCATAGGGAGAATCGACTGGGTTGATTTAGGCTCGACTTCTGGTCTTCTCATCGTTGTCGAAGCTGAAGCTCTTATTGCGATAGGTTCCGTTGTAGCTCTTACATCAAAGTTAGAGATGTTTTTGATGGTTGTATGAAGAGAATTGTGGTAGGTTTCTATCGTATTTCTTGCATCGAAGTTGCAACTGTTTAGGCTAATTGTGAAGGAGGGGTTATCATTGTGATAGGATTTAGGTGTAGATCTATCAGATGAACTTTATATATGATTAACACTTTCATATAAATACTGACAAATTTTTATTAAAATATATCTAGTTACCGACTATGTTGTCACAATAGACATAGGATTGTTCTACGACTCTAGGAAGCTTCTATAAATCTCTAAGCTACGCTGTTATTATTATTAACATTACCTTCAAAAATACTTTTGGAAATATGTTACAAGGTTTTGGATTACATTTGATTATGAATAAGTTTAGAATCTTAAGAATTGTACAACTGATCAAATTACACAACTTCTCGAATGTCGAACTTATTCTATCTTCGAAGTTATAGAAAGATTATGCATCATTTTAAAACATTTTTATCATCTTCCATTTATTCCAGATAAGCATTTAATATATCTATTGATATTTCATCTCTTGTCGCAAACTCTACGATAATATAGGAAAAGGTTAATGATAAGTTGATCTAGACATTTTTTAACTTTACTTTTTATTATAAACGGTAGTAATATACATTTGCTATTATATTACATCAAAGTACAACGTATAACGGAATACAATTACTCTAATTTAGGAGTTTCTTTTCAGTAATGTGATTTTGGTGCAAGATAACCTCAAAATTTTTGGTCATACTAAAAAGCCCGTATTACGTGTCTATTTTTTGTGCTAGGAACTTAATTAATTGTGATAAATTGTGGTATAATTAATGAAAAAGTAAATTTATGAATGTATAGTGTTAAATGAAGTGGTTAAAAGTGATAAATTTTCTGGCATTACGTTTCGCTCTTGGTAGTGCGAGTTCTATGGCAAAGAATCGGAACGTGTTACGATATTGCACAATGCGGTACTGTATCGATAATATATACAATATATATACACAATATACGATGTATATGTAAAATCATTATTCAAATATGTTAACCTATTGTCTAAACAATGAAAAACGACGTTTTATTGTATTAACGATTACAAACGTTACGGTGGTGTGATGAAAACGGAAATGAGTATGGAGTGTTTGTTCTAAAGAAGTTCTTAAGAAATAGGAAGGAATGGATGATTTCTTTTGAAAGCGTAGAATGTTATACAGAACTCCTTTAGTCAGCTTGTCGCTCTTCCACAATTATAAAAAGTCTACAATATATTTTGCATAGTAGTGTATATTCAATAAAATATAGATCGTTACATGTTTGTACATAAGATATCGTATAGTGTACATATATAGTTATGAAAACATTTATAGAGATTAAAACCAAGGGTAGTTTCATGAAAATCTTTACATAACGCCAGGTATTAGTACGATAGGTCATATATAAGCTCCATATTGGATTGCTTAATCGTAGTTATTAATTATTTTAGAAATACCCGATTATGAGTTGTAGTTATAAAGGGAATGCGAACAAAAGATCCTAAAATCTATCATAATGTTTAACCGAATAAAAGGATTTAAATCTAGATTCCCAATTACTTCCCTCTACACATATACATATATACTATTTCATGGAGCATTGAAAGTTGAAAGTGGACAACATTGAACTTGGCATTAGTATATATCGGCGATAATTATGGCTCCGGAGGAATCTCCGAGAGTACTTAAAATAGAGGATAAAATTAACGACGGCCAAAAGCGTCTTCTCGTCCTCCACCCTTTCAAGACTTATATCTCGATCAGTCGCATTCATCATCATCATCATCATCATCATCATCGCGTGCTTGCATCACCGGACGGTTAATCACTTTAATGAGCGGTTAACTCGTTATTGCGGTCTCTCGTTAAATAACGAGCACAGGGCCACCCAACTTTCCTCCCTTTTCTTTCTTCGTTCTCCTTTTCTAAGTCGTGGATTCTTAGGCGAGCAGTAGCGGCACGTACGAAAATCATCGCGTTGACCCAGAAACTCGCGGCTCGCTCCAACGATGAACGGTCATGCGAAATACAAGCGTCCACCTTGCAGTCGTTCACCTCTGCCAATAAAACGGCAGTGGTCTCCGCTTTCCCTCCCCCCTTCTCCTCCCACCCCTCTCCCTTCGCATTTGCTTTTCCCCTCCCTCTTCTAGGTCTTCTCTACACATAACCTATGTGCCGCTCGTACAACACGCACGTGTGTACCACGCGAAAACCGTGTTGTGTGTCGAGGGGAGGTGGGGGGAGAACATTTTACCGATCGACTCGCGATAACACCTCTCTCGCATGTGCGTCCAATAAAACGACGACTTTCTCCTCCCCCGAAGAAGCAATGCACTCCTCGCGAAGGTAAATAAATCTGTAACCTTACCTCGGGACCTTCGCCGTAAATATAAACTCGTGCGTTAACGTTGCAACTCCTGTCTCGAGATACCTTTTCGCGCGAGTCTTCGCTCCTTGGAATCAGCTTTTGAATTTACCCGCCTCTCCCGGGCGAGCTGGAATAATAGCTACTCGGTGATTGGACGATTCTCGTACGGGCGATTACGCGCGCAATTTTAACGACCCCGTGTGTGTATCGTTATTGAAATTAGTTGTAGACGATCCGCTTCCGAAATTGACAACGCGTTTTATTTGATTACGATAATACTTCAAGTAAATATCAATTTTCATGGATATCGGTATCAAGTTCGACGTTTCGAGCACGTTTATCTCCCTACCGGCATTCCCCCCCCAATTCCCCTCTTCCTCCTCGTTCCTTCGCGTGCATATTTCCATCTCGATAAAACCTATGTCAGGTTGCTTTCGAGCGAGGAAGATCGCGCGAGGTATATTTTCCTTCTCGCCTCCTCGTTCAAGCCAACCTACGAATAAGACTTATTTAGAAACACGTAGGAGTATGCTCGATGTCTGCCCACATTTTACGGTGGCTCACGATTGGGAGCCAAAGCACTTGAAACTTTCTGAATCATCGAACGACGCCCAGTTAAAAGAAAATCCTTCGACGACGTAATTCTTATCTATATGTCGCGATACTTAATTACGAATTAAATTTCAGGTATGGAGGGGGGGGGATTAATTGGAGGGCTCTTATCTATAGTTCTTTTTAATAACGAAATTATGAACGTCCATCGATTCGGTACACACAAAAATCGCGATCCGACATGCTGACGAAGAGAGTCGCATAAAAAATGCATTGTCATCGAGCACGAGTTAAAATTGAGGCGACCCGATCGGTGAAATTGTTATCATTCAAAGTGTCTTGAAAAATCGCGTAACGTAAAAAAGTTGGAATATCTAAGCAGGTCGTCGGAAAAGTCGATAAATTGTGATTTTAATACGAATAGATCGACGAGAAAAATTTCCCTCCATTTTTGTCGCCAGCCATTTTTCCGCAGCCATTGTTCCATCGTTTGGCGGGAATTTCAAAAATGACCAACGATAAAAACCGCATTCGCCGTGTAAGAAGCATTGAATTTTATAAGCTCGCCAAGATATATGTATGAGTTCTAATGCGTCACGCAAGGACGCGTCCTGACGTTTTCCGAACGTGCCAGCACGCCGGAATCTCTTTTATCGGGTCTCGCGGCCGCGAGTGTGCACACACAAGCTCTGACGCGTTTAGAAGCTCAATTATTTCGACTTTCTTTTCTCTAAACGATTTCAATCCGATTTGCGGATCAATAGAATTGGCTGATTGTTTAACGATCGCCTTGAAACAAATGCGAGACGCTTTTAAGAAAATAGCGAGAATTTGAAAAGATCCTATTCAAATGTTTCTTTCTTCTTTTCTTTTCTATCTCATTTCATCTTCATCGTCATGTTACACGCTGTATCGGGTTTCACCTACGCATGCCTGCCACGGTATGCTCGTACCGTACACGTTCTCTCGATCCAATCGCTTTGTACAAACGTTTTTCCACTTGTCGCGCGCGCACGAGATTGAACTAATTCCGTACACTCTCTGTTTCCTGTAGGGTCACCGGGCGAACCGATGTTCATGCCATTGCAAGAGAGACGCCATCTTTTTTTTCTCTTCTTTTCTTTTCCCCCGTATCATCTTTTCTTACTCGAGTCATATTTTTCACAGCCCGACGTACGAATACTTCCTAGAGAATTTCTTCCATAGAGTCAACGTACCCGTTAGACGGTAATACCACGCGAGCTCTTGGCGATATTAAAAGTTATCGCATTTTCTCTTGGAACACGTGACTGAATCCCGAATGAGTATAACTTTCTTCTCTGTCTCTTTCTCTTAGCAGTGGAATTCCAATTTTTGAGCCTAACTTAAATCGCAAAACCGGTTAATATGATTTTTAACGACGCCATATTAAACAATAATACGCGCCATTTTGTTTTATTTCGTTAATTCCGAAGATTCTGGAATTTCGAAAATCCGAGGGTAGATCCTGCAAAATTCGAGATCCCTTTAAATCCTAGTCGTTCCGAAGGAATCTCTCTCGGAATCCGAGCTGTTTAAGAGGAAGTAGCGAGTCGTGGGGTCAGGTGGAGGGGGGATGGAGAATGGAGAACCCTTCGCGCGCGTTTAGCTCCGTCTTTCTCTGTCGCACGGCACCGGCGTGTACTACGCCTAATCGGCGACAGCATTGATCACCACGGTCACTGTCAAGATCATCGTGGTACAAGAGAGAAGGATGACACTGCGATTTCAAACACGGTGAGAGCCGGTTTAACGATAATTATTATCTCCTTTCCAGTGATTTTCACCGTAAATTGAATTTATAATAATCATTTTTTTTATTAAATGTAATCGTTAATGTAAGAAATACTGACACATACGCGTAGATTCAATATTATTTTATAACCATTGAGGTTGATGCGACTAAATAAATAACTTAATAATAATAATATTATTTTAATATTATTTTGTTTAAATATTCTTAATGCTTTATCTATAACTCGCTAACGATTTCTATTGATTTTGTTATTAGAAAAGAAACGAGACTCGTCTTATATGCATTGTCGTCGTCATCGTCGTGTCGCCCATTACCGTGTCACGTGACACTCGAAAATTACTTCGCGCGAGTATCGAAAAGTTCGTACTATTCGATCGTTAAGGATAATAATGAAGTACGAACTACTAGAGGTAAACAAAAAAAAAATAGAAAGAAGGAAAGGAAAAGGAAAAGGAGCAAAATCGTCGCCCATACGTTTGACATTAAGGGGGAGGGGGTTGCAGCCATTAAATGAGCGTTAAGAGTAAAGTTGCTGGGGTTACTCGGGGAAAGTGGAGAACCGAGAGAGACTACGTGAGTCAAAGAGATGTCGACGACGTCGATGATGGCGTTTGGTGCACCAACAGAGTCTCTTATGCATACGCATACACTATATATGTATGCATACACGTACATGCATATACAATCGTGGGTATATACGCGGATGCATACGAAACAAAAGTGCAAACCAAAACACGTCGATAAAAAGCAAGGAAATACCGTCGATGCTTCGTTTCATTCTTCCTCGTGTACGCTAATTGGTCTTCTCTGGTTCTACCCGTTCGTATAATACATTATTATCGGATCTTTTTGTGATTTATTCCATTTTCATTTTTACTTTTTTTTTCTACTCATAATTTTTTTCAGGGCAGGGGAAGGAACCAAAGTTATCTCTATACGTACACTCGTTGGCTGCTATTATAAATCATCAGTACGAGTAAAAAATCACTTGTTTTAAAGCTAGCGATTTTAGCGGGAAATTCAAAATTTTCGAAACGATCCCACGTTCGTGATAATTCGTACGCTTACACTGGGTAATAATTTTTATATGGGGATAACTTTTTAACGCTTTCCCGACCTTTGGAGTAATACATTTTGAACTGTAAGAAAGAAAGAGAAGATTCTTGAAATTTTTATTAAAAACGCAATAGACATTAGTCGTTACCTGCGGTCGATAGCTATCACCATATTGTTTTATTGCGAGAGGCGTGTAGCAAATTGAAAAGGATAGTTGTGGTAGTGAGTGAGGCCACGGGAATCGATACGCGTGCTCGTTTAGAGCTCGATGGACGTACGTAAGCCAGATATACGCGGTGTGCAAAAGGAAGTCCTAGGTGAAGGAGAAAGAGTCAGTACGGTGACCTATGAGTCATTGCCGAGGTCACGCCGATATCGGAGCAGCGTTCGACGTACTTGACGAATCGTCTCTCTCTCTTTCTCTCTCGTTGCAGTTGTATCTTATTTCCCTTCGAAAAACAGAGTCGCGTTGCGACTTTTTGATCATGGGGTCATTCACCTTCCTGATGGATAAGATTCTCTCTCTCTCTCTCTCTCTCTCTCTCTTTCTTTGTACTTTTCCCTTTGTATCTTGTTTCTAAGATCATCTAGGCATGTTTACAATACACGATGCAGTATGTTGTGTACATGTGCACACGCGCTCAGTATCGTAGTGGTGGAGAAGAAGAAAACATCGAGAGGACGTTGTTGCTTTCGTAACGAACGCGTCATTGTATTGCGATACGTGACGTCATTGCTCTTTCGACTTCCTTTCAGCTGATTTTCTCTCTTTCTCTCTCTCTCTCTCTCTCTCTCTCTCTTCGCTTTGTACAGTGGGTAGTAAATGTCAGGAATACGTTCGTCGCGTTTAAATCTTCGAGATATTGTTACACGCGATGCTTATTTAGATCTATGAAATAAATAACTTATTATATATAGTTTTTTCCAGGCGGTTTGTTTAACCGGCTCTCATTCTTAAGTCTCATCATCGAAGCGGTTACGATAGAGAGTCGACATGAAAAATTCGACGATCGATTCCGCATAGTCCTTCGATTGTCTATTAAAATTTTATAACGCGATAAACATTAGTCAATAAACGCACGATCGATGGATATTTACGGTAGGCGACGCGTGCCATCTCGTCCCGTAAAATCTATTTACTCGAAGTTAATCGGGTTTGCTCCTTCGTTGTGAAAGTCCATCGTCGGGTCGACGCATTTTTGCGAGAGTCATGATGTATATGTGTAGAAAATGTAGGTCGGAGCGATCTTGGATATGACGTTCGAAAGGCGTAGAAGCGCGAAGAGGCAAAAAAAAGAGAAAGAAAAAAGAAAAGACATCTATTTCGTTCTTTATTTCCATCGAACGTCACTGCTCTCTTTTTCAATCGCAAGGGAGCCAATTTTCTTGAACTGTATTCGCAAAAGAAGACAATTTTCTCAAGGAAGGATATAGTAGGAACCTACTTTATCACTTTGATGTTTTTCCTCAATTGTAGTAACTTCGTATACGTAGAAATAGTACAAACTCCGCTGTTTTAGAAGATAGGAAATATACCGAAGTATTCTCCTCGTTAATTAATTTCAACGAAGATCGGCTTCTACGGTTCTTCCGTTGAGACAAATATTCAGTCTATTTTATCGTCTCCCTACTTAACCCAAAAGTGCTGAGAGATCGAATATGCAGAATGATAGAAGAAAAAACATTTTCTGGCAAAGTTTCTTGCGTTGAGAGGCGAGAAAGAAAGAAGGAAGGAAGGAAGGAAAGAAACCGAGAGGGAAAACGATTTATCTTCGCACTCGATAATACTCGTTACGTAAATTGACTATTCTTCTTTAAGCGGCGATCAGCCGTGGACGTTAACACTATCGCGATTAAGAGCGATGCTATCGAGCGTACGATTATCACGTTTGTTATTTAATTGGAAAATAATAGCCGTATAAGTTATAAACAAATTTATTGTCGCTACGCGTTACATATATCTTATACAATAAGTAATCATTTCAAATGTACATAGAAGGTATGTGCTACGTATTCGATGATATCACGATAATAATAATATAACGATAAATATTTAATAATCTCAGTAGTCGTAAGTGACGAAGAACGATAGATCGATCGATTAAAAAAAGTTCAAGCGAGATCGGACGAACGGTTGCGTGAGTAGCCTGGCTACTCACATAGAATTCTCCATTCCACGGCAAACCTTTAACCAGATTTGATTAACTCGACGATAATGCAACATCATCGCGCAGTTACCACTAATTAATCACGTCGCGTGATGCCTAAGTAGTCTGGTTACTCGTACGATTTCATCCATCATCGATGGTAGGGCGTTTGGAAGTAAGCTTTTCTTTGAATGATAGTAAGTAAGAAATGAGACGCGCGTAGGCACTCCGTGCACATCATCGATCCTCATTTTCTTCTCTTCTTTTTCCCCCACTTTCTTTTTTTTTCTTTTTTCTTTCGTAGCTCATTAACGATAACGTCACAGCAGTTCGGACCACGTGCGTCCTAATCGATAATACTGTTCAACAAAAATAAACTTCGTTTTGTCAGCGTAAAATAGAGAGATTATGTTTGGTAAATTTGGTATATATAGGATTTTTAAGATAACTCGAAGATATCGCTACCAATCGCAATTGGTCTATGTTGGGAACGCGGCACTCAACGTGTTAATTTACAATTGCAATTTGATAGTCGCATATTACTCGAAGTAACAGAACGAAAAAATAGAAATCGATCTATTGTCCTTGTAATCCAGAGTATCATCTTAAAAAGAAGATGAAACTGCAGTTGTATGCAGGAGAGTTCACAAAGGACTCGCGATTGATCCAGAAGCGCTTTATACCACCGCACCGCATACGTGTAAGAAGACATTCTTATGCACACGCATACAGTGACAGTCACCGAGCAAAAGCGTCGGAACGTCGACCTTCCTGTATGATCGTTGAGACAGGAACGGTTTCGTCTTACGTTGTGTCTCGTGCCGCTAATGAGAATTACATAACGATACGCATGCCGCCAGCTTTCCTACGTTTTCTTCTCTTATACGCTGGGTACGTACATACAACACATACCGATATACCTATATACGTATATATAAAGAGAAGCGTGTCCCGCAGTTACTATACACGATGAAAGATCAGGTGGAGAGCGGTCACGGAAGTCGTCGAGCTCCCAAGAAGGATCGCATAATCGCGTTCCCATTGAACCATGGTACACGTGCTCACCAATGCCAGCAAGCTTTGAACTCCTTCCTTTTACCTACCTCATTTCTCTCTCCTATGTGTGGTACTTCTTTTTTTGTATCCCATTACGTGGCTAACAACGATTCGGTGTCACTAAATATAGATCAATCTCGATAATATGCGGTTGCAGTAGAATGCAGGTTATGTTTTATCGATCGAGTTAGGATGCACTTTTATTCCAAAAGAAAGACACGGGCGTGTGTGTATGCGTACTTTTCTTGCCGATAATATCTCGGCGATGAAACGTAGGATATTTGCAATTGCTGGTACAGTGTAATCTATTGATTTTAGGGTTTTTTAGGTTAAGATTTTTTTTTTAAGAACTGTACAGATGTGTAATACATATACCATATATATTTTTTGTATTTTTTGTTTAGATATACGAGGCAGTTAAGAATCATTATGATTGTATATTTATATCTTGCTTAACACGTATCAGATACCACAAATCCATAGCAATTCATTCTCAAGAACTCTAATCTGTATTAATCGATGCTAATCATTACCGAGTTATGCTAATTGTTCAGCAATGACTTCGATCGGAATTCACGAATACCTGATATTCAAATGGCACATAGGCAAAACCCGCGATCAATTACTCCACCAATCAGCGATAAGTACAATGTTCACGCGAGCTTCTTGATTGGCTGAGTTTGAAAAACGAGGAATATTTCCCGTAAACCCAACAACTTATGGAGGTCGAGTAAACACGATTAAATCGCATTGGAGGTGGAATGAGGTGAGAAAGATGAAAGAGAAAAAGAGCAGGGGGAGAGAGAGAGAGAGAGAGAGAGAGAGAAGTGGGCTAGAAAAGAGCGAGGGTGGTGTAGAGAAAGCAAGAAAGTAAAGGAGAGGAGGAGAGCGTGTTCTGGACGGGCAGTCGCCGGCATTCCGGATCAATACTCCCACCGCCGTCGCTTCTCTGGGGGTTCGTCGGGTGGCTCTCTCCTCTCTCTCTCTCTCTCTCTCTCTCTCTCTCACTCTATCTTCCACACGTAGCACACGAAATCCGTAGTCTCGTCCGACTACATCCGTTCCTTTTCTACTTGCACCGCTTCGATCCATTCTCTATCTTTCTCTTGCTTCCTTCACACTGGCACACACTACTTCTACTATCTATTTATCGCTCTCTCTCGCTCTCACACGTAGCCACATTCCTACCCACAGAAAACTTTACGCGTAGTGCGTCGTATTCTTCGCCATGAATCAAATCGCTATAGATCGAGCCCAGAATGGCACGTGTTAGAATTCTCGTTCAAAGATTCATAATATTGTTATTATTATATTTATTTAAAGTATCATCGCTTATTAGAACGGTATACCTTTCGATAATAATTTATTACATTTATTCGATATTCGTAATAATTGAACTCTTTAAAAAGCAAACAATCGAGTAAACTCCATTTGACAATTTTTGTTAATTTTATACACTTCAATTGTTATCAATTTTATCTGCTTTTTTCATATAAAAAAAATTCGGGTTTAATTTCAAAGCGTAAAACGCGGCATGGACTTTTGACTAGGGTTGTACGTCCATACGTACAACCCTAGGTCACGTGACTAACAAGCGAAATTCAAACAACGAATAACGTTTTCGGGAAAAATTGTGTTAGAAAATCTTGGAGAACTTTCTCTCTCTGTCTCTCTCTTTCGATGTTTCTAAATTCTAGTGCAATATGGTACGAATGGGGATTAAATTTGAACGTACAGCTGACAGGTGTATTGGGAGTTCGAAGGGTCAGCTTCACTGGTGGTAGTCGTAAAAAAGAATGGTTTTTTTTCTGGTTGGTCCATTAGTCAGCCGAGCTGAAGAAGATACACTCCTGCCCGCTCTTGGGTCACTCCTGTGCCACCTTCTAGGCCTTTATCTCAATGCTCGAACCCTCGGTTTTCTCTTTCACTTCTTTTTTCTTCTCTTCCTTTTTTTCCCCGCGACAAACGGCCAACTTAAACTGCGATTTCGTGCCACAGTGAAAAAAAGAGAGAAAGAAACTTTTCTCTTTTCATTTTCAGTCACTCGATAAGTCGACCACTGGGGCAAAATTAAATATTGTGCAAACGATTTTACGACTCGAAGCAATCGCTCGTCTCATCGGGAAAAAAGAAAGAAAGAAATGAAGATCGTCTGCATCATTCTTTTGTTCCTATTTCTCATCGAGTTAATTGTTCACTTACGTTCGTTTCATTTTTTTAACCTCAAAATACAATTTTTTTCCACGTGTAACTCGACGATAATTAATTAATTTGTTGAACATAAAATTATCTTAACAACGATATCAGGATGAGAGTACCGATATAGAGTGTGGTGAACTTTTCGACAGAAATCGAGGGATCAAAAAAAAAAAAGAAACGATAATCGAGCTCGTTAGAGAGTAATGTTAATTTAAAGCGCGAAAGAGCGTTCCGGCTGCCCTCGGTATCGTTATAGTTTGCTGGTAACCGTTTCGTCATATTATCTAATCATCGTAATCAGGGGAAATAATGACGCTCGACTCGAACGATCTCCTACGAGAAGCGTTGCAAGGACGTGCGCGCGCGCGCGCGCGTGCTACCGTCGTGCGGACCAACGCGACCGATAGGAGTACGTGAAAGTACAGCGTGTGTTATGAATGAAATTATAAATACGAACACGCTAGATGATCATGCACGTAACTCGGAAACGAGCGGCAAGCGGCCGAGCCAGCGCATAAACTCTATTTTTGGAGTGGTTCGCGACGACGACCGATTTCTCGTTTGCCGACCTTCCCTCCTCTTCGCCATTTTGGCGTTTTTTTTTATGGATTTCTTTCATTCATTCTTCTCTACGAAAAGAAGCGTGTTAAGGTCGTTCAACTATCGATCGTCGAAGGTGTTATCGATCGTCGGTAAATTCCGTGATAATTCATCTGCAAGGAATTTGTTGAAAAATTTTATCTACCCTTGTCAAGACGTTATCAATAATTTCGATCTCATGTCATTCGTGTTAACGTTAATTAATCAAGAATGTAGGATGTCTCGAATCGATAATGAAAATTTAATAAATACAAGAACAGCAGAATTCTTAATCAAATTGGGTAATCGCCGATTACCTGTCGGTAATAACGAACTCGACCGTTATCGACCAAGACGATCAGAAATCTCCGATTAGTTGGAAATTGTAAATAGCTGATCCGGCAATTGTAAATTCCTACGATTTTCGCGAAGCCCCATGTCACTCTCTTGAATCCTTCCTCAGTGACGACACTCGCTACGAAAGTTGACATCGTGCCCGGAATGAGAGCTTGTAACCGGTCCAAAACATATTTAGAGTTTCGTCATCGGCTCATTGGCTTCGCGCAATGCGCTGATCGCTTCCGAAGTGCGATCGTAGGAAAAGGAAAATGGAAGATCGAGAATTAGAATGGAAAAATACTTTATTCGTGTGTTTAAAAAAAAAGAGGAAGAAAAAATATTAGACGAAAACATGACGTCCACGATCAAATTACTATGAATACGATTTCCTCCAAGTACTATTCCATTTCTCTCTCACGTGTGCACACGCGCTCGATAGCACGATTCACGTGGACTCGCAAGATAGTTCCGCATAATTTAATGAATTCATTGAGGCCACACCGACTAAGGGAAACAAAGTTAGTTGAGACGAGTCGATGCTTTCCTTCCAATTTCATGATCATTCTCCGTTTACTGATCAGGAAGTTAATGTACGAGCAATTATAAACAAACTCTGGAAATATTCTTCTTGGTCATCCACATTTTTATAATGACAATTTACTTCTTTACGATCGTATATGAAATAATTAACAACAATATTTCCTTTTACAATAGAAATACGACTCTTTCAGCGCAATTTACAAATTTGCTCCCTCTTTGTTTTTTCTTTTTCAAAAATTCCTCATTGCGAGCACACGCTTAATCATATTTTAAATTCCAGATGTTTCCCGCCACGACGCCATCTTGGATCGCGCGCTATTTCGAAAACAAACGTGGTCATACGTAATTCGGAGATGCTTCAATGCGATAAAAAATTGATAGCGGGCTGCTTACAGAAAAATATTCTTTTATACTTCGAAAGATTTCTCCATTCGAGAAAGATAGAGAAAAAGAGAGAGATATAATTAAAGTGAGAAGACCGTGGCCGCGCTTACGTTGCTCTACCTCGGATGAAAGGGTCTTTCGTAACGCGTGATTTACGTATGGCGCTATCTCACGTATACTAAGCGCTTGTATATATACACACGTCACACGTACATACTATACAATGTATATCGAACGTTTTTTTATCCATAATAGCTTCCCGCATTGAAAAACAACAACTGTTATTTTTATTGTTACAAAATTAGTGATCAGAGAGACCGAGCATGGGAGAGTCGTGTGCTTTTTCTTAACATTTGAATATGACGATACTCATTTGCGCGGGTAATTCAAATCGAAATTTCTATTCTACTTCTAATCTATTTTCTTAATAAAAGAACATATTTTTGAGATGTTACGTGGAGTGCAGATAGGTTAGCTGGTAAAAAAAAGTTAATGATTAGAAAGATAAAAAAAAACCCAGAGAAAACAGAGAAGAAAAGAGAAAACGTGCAATGCGTACTGGTAATGCGAAGGGATGTTCAAAGGTGAATGGTAGGGATGACGAGACATTATATGCGTCAAACTCGCTCGCATCCACGGGAAAAGAAAGGGGAAGAAACGTAACAAAATGCACCCTTGGAATTCTTTCAACAACTTTGCAAAGCGAGACTCGTTTTATTCGTAATTATCGTGAATTCAGAAAAAAAAATGAAAGAAACGCTTGGCATCACGTAATTCGCCATTTTTTTAAAAATAAAATTAAATCTTTTCATTTACAATTCTCTATAGGAAATTAAACATTCTTGACGTTTCGTTTGAAATTACTTTTTTTAATTTAATAATTTTACCGAGAATCATTATTTCCAAGGTATACACGGAAACGTATCGATCGGTCGGCAAGAAGGATTATGCGCGCGCATGAATTTCATTGGATCCTCGTGAATGTGTTTCCGACCGGTAAACAGATTTAATATGATTACTTCTTGTTAGTATCGTCTCCGATGTCCAGAGTCCAACAAAGGTGCGCCATTCGTTCTTGATCATTCACTTTGTCACTCGAATATGATTTTTGTTGGCAACCCTTTGGTAACCTTGTTTAAAAAAAATTTTTTAATTTCGCAGACTTACGTCCGTAATTAATTTAACTATAAACACAAACAATTTCACTTCTGTTATTCCTGATCTCTTTTATTTAATTCAGTATTTTTATATGATAGGTTCTTGATACAACAACCACGTGTTGATTCCTAGTTGTATGTATAATGGCGGCTCGAGTTGATTATTACCAAGGGAATTGATAAATTGGAAATCCAATAGTACGTGTATTGCATCGAAGAGATTAGTTTTCAGTATAATTATGTAGATAGAAAGAGAGTAGCGAAAAGGGAAGACGATCCATAGAAAAAAAGAAAATGGTTATTAAAAGGAAAAAAGATGGCGGAAATACGTATCGATTAAAATTAACACTCAATCGTGTATTTGTAATACGCTAGACATAGTCTCTTGCTCTCCATTCTTGTTCCACGCTTATTCCCTGAAGGTAAATGTCGTATCATACATGTGTAAATGTTACTTGCAGTGGGAAAGGTAATGATCCTCGAGTCGCTATTCTACTCGGAGACAACCTTTGAGACCTGAACTTTGTCTGGGTGGCGCGTAATCCCGTCTACTACCAACACTCAATGCTAACTTTAAAACAAATCTTTGTCACGTGTTCGTAAAAAGAAAATGGCTGTCTGAACACGATCGTTTTCTATCATAAAAAAAAAAATATTGAATAACGATCGTAAGAACGGTACGAAAATAACCAGCTTTTTTAAATCGTTTCAAAAACTCTTGAAATAGCTTGAACTTTTTTAAGTTCAGAAGGTTGAAACTCATAGTTGATGTATTATCGATTCTATGCGAGTGAGATATGCTTGCCAGATGCTGAAAGGAATTTCGTCGCATTACCGTGACTATCGAAGGAAAATGGGGGGTGGAGGCTGCCACTGTCGCATTATCGGTCACGTTGATCCATTTGATAATCGCTGGGTGGAAGGTCTCGGTGCTTGTGTTCTAATTTCTATCTAGTACAAGGGAAAGAGAGAGATAGATCGAAGAGAAGCGGGGGCAAAGAAGACTGGTTCATACGGTCCTGACGAAACATTCTCCATGGTCTATAGATTTACTTGATTTTTGGGGGGGAACCAAGCAACTGTTCAAATAAAATTTGTTAGATTCCAAAAAATCGTGAATATATATTAGTTAAAAGAATTTAAAGAATTGGACATACTAGTAAATAATTTGTTTGCTTTATAATCACTGTAAAACTTTATATTAACATAATCAATTATTTTCTTGCAGATGTTACGCCGTCAGAGCAAGAAGACTTGTTTATTAGGAAACTACAACAATGCTGCGTGGCATTTGATTTTATGGACCCGATGGCGGATCTTAAAGGAAAAGAAATTAAGCGCAGCACCCTCAATGAATTGGTTGAGTATGTCACAGCTGGACGAGGCGTTCTTACAGAGCCTGTTTACCAAGAAATCATTAAGATGGTCTATATTACAATTATTTCTTTACCTTTCTTATCTTTTTATGATTATTAGCATGATAAATAACTTCTTTCATTACAGATTTCCACAAATCTTTTCCGTACGTTGCCACCTAGTGAAAATCCAGACTTTGATCCAGAAGAGGACGATCCAACACTGGAGGCGAGCTGGCCCCACCTTCAGTTGGTTTACGAATTCTTTCTTCGCTTTCTTGAGTCTTCGGACTTCCAACCTTCCATTGGCAAAAAAGTTATTGACCAAAAATTTGTTTTACAAGTAAGACTTCAATAAGTAATTATATTAATATGTACGTTATACTTGTATAAGTATATTGATACATAAATGCTACTTTATAATTACAGTTATTGGACTTATTCGACTCTGAAGATCCTAGGGAAAGAGACTTTCTCAAGACCGTTTTGCATCGTATTTACGGCAAGTTCCTCGGTCTTCGGGCGTTTATACGCAAACAAATTAACAACATTTTTCTGAGGTATCTTCTTGCTTGCTTTGTCATTTTTATTTAACAATTAATTGCAGAACTATTTAGTTATCCATATTAAAGATGCGTTAACATTGTTCTTTCATTGTAGGTTTGTCTATGAGACAGAACACTTTAATGGAGTTGGTGAACTGCTTGAAATTTTGGGTAGCATCATTAACGGATTTGCTTTACCTTTAAAGGTGGAGCACAAACAGTTCTTGATTAAGGTAAAATTACATGTAAAAAGTTATGCTATGAGCATTGTTTGCAAAATACGACTTGACTTTTCTGTTGGGTGAATACAAAAGACTTCCTCGTAGCTAACACTTTATTTTTCTGTAATACACAGGTCTTGCTACCGCTACACAAAGTAAAGTGTTTATCGCTCTATCATGCACAGTTAGCTTATTGTGTCGTGCAATTCTTGGAGAAAGATGCAACGTTAACGGAACCAGTTGTACGAGGCCTCCTTAAGTTCTGGCCTAAGACGTGCAGCCAGAAGGAGGTAATGTTCCTTGGTGAGATTGAAGAAATACTTGATGTCATAGAACCTAGCCAATTTGTTAAAATCCAAGAGCCTTTGTTCAGGCAAATTGCGCGTTGCGTATCTTCGCCGCATTTTCAGGTAATTCGCTGTGCTCGAATTTAAGTATGCTAATTAAAGTAACGTAACGTAATTAATCGAGTGCTTGTTAACGTAGGTCGCAGAGAGAGCATTGTACTTCTGGAATAACGAGTATATAATGTCGCTAATAGAAGAGAACAATCATGTAATAATGACGATCATGTTCCCGGCATTGTATAAAATTAGCAAGGAGCATTGGAATCAGACGATCGTAGCACTTGTTTATAATGTACTCAAAACGTTTATGGAAATGAACAGCAAGCAATTCGATGAACTTACTGCCAGCTATAAGTCTGAAAGGCAAAAGTATGGAACATGTTAATTATCTAACGTTTCTTACACGGTTTACATACAGTTTATATCAAATCCGTGTATATATATTTTATATTTTACAGAGAGAAGAAAAAAGAGAAAGAGAGGGAAGAATTATGGAAAAAATTAAATGAACTCGAATTAGAGCGACGTGGTGCACTAACAGAAACACCTAACACTCCTGTTCCTGCCACGACTACACCTGCGACGCGAACCCGCCCCTGAGCTAGTATGTTCCAATTTACGAACAATTCCATTTCATTGGTGTTACGTTAATTAATTGACATAAATTAACAGGTCTCTTTTTCTTCTCGTTACAGGTGGATATACACTATTACGCTGCCCAATTAATAGCCCTTAGTTTACGTCGATTGTCCATACACTACACGCAAGAAATTATCGTTGTTAGAAAAAAAGAGAGAGAGAGCGCGAGAGAGCGAGCGAGTGTGTGTGAGAGAGAGAGAGAGAGAGGACGAGAGCGAAAGAGAAAATGGGAAAAGAAAGAAACAGATATCTCACGATGGCATTCTTGACGTAAAATAAAAAATTCCTTTCGTTAGAGTCGCGCCCGGAAGGCGAAATGGAGTTCGTAAGTGAAAGAAGAGGAGAATAATAAAGAAGCCGATGATAAAATCGCAATTTGCATTGTTCTCCGACACCACGTTGTTGATCGAACGATAACGATTTCGAATAATTTCATTCTCTGTACATTGTACATGTTTAGTTCTTTTTTTCTTTCTCGGACGAAAATGAGCAATGATTTTTAAGTTGTATAATGTACTCTCAGTGTCAGCACATAATTATTGAGGATGTTAGTGTCCCTTTCTTAACTAAGGTTTCAGCTGTGCTCGGTGGGAGGGGACGATCGTGATGTTAAAAATTTAAATAAGCGCGCCAACAGTGTCGTAGCAATCCACACTATACCCCGTCCCCCTTCTGTCTCCCTTTTTCCTTTTTTCCCCTCTTCCTCCCACGGGTGCGACATCACGCTTCGTATTATTATTACTATTATTATTATAATTATTGTAACAAGAAAAAAATGGCTAGTGTCGTTCTCCCGCGACTGACCTCGACTTTTACTATGATCCTCACCTCCGACGGAGCCAGCGGTCAGGGGGGGGCGTTGTTTGAAAATGTATCATATATTCGTATTAATGATGATAACTATAACAAGAACGTAATAAATTAGGTAAATATATATAAATATATATATATATATATACATAATACGATATATTAATAAAAAATATAGTAATATTGATGATACAACAACAGGAATCACGCACTCATACATGCAACGGCAAGAAATATACCAAAAGCGACAATTTCAAAAGAAACGCGTTTATTAATCGTACGTATGTACAACTACGAACTTCATGCGCTACCGAGAAAAAAAACACTAAATATACATACATGCATGCATGCACGCACGCACGCCAGCACGCGCGCGCGCGCAGCAACTAAATAATTGAAAAAAAGAGAAATGTTTTTTTCACGTGCGAAAGGATCGTAGTGATATGCGTTGACGATGGCGACGTCGTATATTCGAGGGGGGGAAATGATGGAACGGTTATCGTTACGAAGGAGGCGGGAGGGCTTTCGATCCACCAAAAAGAAAGAGGGGGAGAGAGAGAAAAAACGTTAAAGAGTATGTTTCTTTTTTTTTTAAATAAGAGAGAGGGAGAGAGAAAAAAATGATAAAAAAGATACGGAGGGCGAGTATATACAATAAAAGGAGAAAAAAAGCAAGTTTAATTGTACCAAAATATCCATTGCTTATAAATATAATGATTAATAGAGATTACGATGCATAAGATTTATTCGGAGCTGTGCTCCCACTGTGGCCACCGTGAAGACGTGGGATCGTTTTTAAAATTTCTTACGATTGCATAATAATAATAATATTAATAATAATTAATAATAATAATAATAACGGTAATGATAATATTAATAATAATAATGATAAAAATAGTAATAGTGATAATAACGATAATAATAATAATAATGATAATGAATAATAACAAACAAATAATAGCAATTAATAAATAGATGATTAAACATTGAGTAATCATACTTGCTCATATTTTCATGAACTAGTTGGAAAAACCTATATACATTTATTATTATCTCTCATGTTTTACATTGTTCGTCAAATACTTTTCATCGTACCGTCTCTTAATATACTTTTTTATTTTGTACTTCTTATTCGCTTCGTGAAAGAAAATTAGTTGCTAGAAGGAAAGTGAAGTACATGATTATTGTAAATGCTGTAATGTAACTCCGAGAAATGTAGGTAGTTATCGTACAAAGTTTTTAATGCGTAAATAGGCACTTTATCGATTGAATGTCTAATTTATTTTTACTCTGTTACTTTTTTCAATGCAGCTTACGTGCAAATATAAATTAAAGGAAAAAAAAAAAAATAATAGGAACTACATTCTGATGAAAATTTGTTTTCATGTCACTGTAATTTCAAAACCAGTAGTTTATTCATGCGTGGCCTAATCCCTGTTAGCCCTGCAGATTTTCCTTTTTCTCATTGCGACTACAATTCTATTGTCATATAGATATTTCAAATTTGATTTTCATTGTAATTCAGAGAAATCATCAGTCATGCCAGAAGGGCGGGCTACATTTATCTTTGATCGTATAAAGAACAAGAAAAGAAATTATGTAGATTGTAATACTGTTACGATTCATTAAGAAAAATGGAAACCACATAATATATCAATATTTTTTTACAGCATGACAATTGCATTTCTACCACCATATAGGACCAGTAGAATTCATTACTACCAAAGCATTGAATGCTATGAAAATAAAGCAATGTATGAATCCATACATGTCTGCTGCAGAGAAATATAGACTCAGACGAAGCCGCTGCAAACAGTTGTCTTACCTCGGCTTATTTAATATGCTAAAAAAAATATGCACAATACACATATAGAGAAACTATACAAACGTGAGATGCACTGTGATAGTTTATCAAAGAAACCTATCATTAAACAACTGTTATCGATAGTTATTCAACGTTATTTTTTTACTCTTACTCCAACCAAAATTGAGCAGTACTGAGTGGAACCGCCTTTCGACCAAATCCAGTATAAACGATCCTATTGCTATACGTGGAAATTCTTTTTTAATAACATTTATAACAGAATACGACGCGTTAACATATGTACTTGTATGTTAATTATTAATGTACACATCATGTTTATTATTCCAGGAAAAAAATGGATTTTATATACATTTAATTTCTACCTGGGTAAGTACTTTCCTACCCATTAATATTAATACATGCAATAACAACGTACTTTATTTTTGCAAACTAATTATCCATATCCTTTGAAATACTGCTTATAACTTATGAGCATCGTAAAATATATTCAAAATTTTTAATAATTAAATATAACTTCTAAACGCCATGATTGGCCACAAATATGCGCGTGCTCTGTGGTCGACCAATCACAGCAACGCGTAGTTCTTTGTTCAAGAGACGGACGTTCCAATAATAACTCTTCCCTCTTCTACGGAGAAGTTGATTTTATTCGTGGTTGTCAAATTTTGATGTCACATTCGTATTATCGTGTTTTATGTCAGTGATTCGTAATACTTTCCTTTCCATACATTGATCATGATAAATATGATTTTTTTATTATGTTCATGAAGACGAGTTGAAAATTTTATTTGGACAAAATGCTTGCATCAACTTGCTGGATGTAAAATATCAATTTTTAAGATTATAAGTTGAAATGAGAATTGATCTCGAATAAAAAAAAAACAATGACCGTATGCTATATATATATATATTGAATGAGCAATATGTAATTAATACAAATTTTACATTAAAATGTAATGGAACAAGGTCATTTTGATCCATTGGTTAAAATGCGTCGATAATATTTTGTCCTTAACATATGATGCATAGGTTATAGGTACTTTGAAGTATACAATATTTTGTTGTATTATTGTTATCGTTCTTTGACAATCGGTTAAAATGTTATCGCGAAAGAATAAAGATTTAAGGACAATTAAGGAGGGAGTTGTGGGTAAATATGTTAAGAAAGAGACACCACCCGAAATGCCAAGTAAGATAAAATTAATATTGTATATAATAAAAGGAGTACAATATTTCATGTAAGTATATTATTAGTATGCATAATGTTCAAATCTTCTTTTCTTTGTAGTTATCAATGTATGGACTACAGAACCTAACAGAAGAACAAGACGACGAAATAATCATCCTACAATACCGTCGTCAATGGTAAATTATTACAATTTGTGTTTATTATTAATTTGTATGAAGTATTTAGATAATACAATTTTAAATAATAATATATAATCAATTCATATATTCTTTACAGTCTATTCCGCAACAACCAAGTATAGTACAAAAATTTGGAAATACTAAAACTACAATGAGTGCAGTTGGATTAGGTAGCCATGAAGGAAAATATACTCCAAATAGTTCGGTTCCAGATTTAGCACAGAGGTAATTTCTGGTGCAATTATATTTCTTGCTATACAGAAGAGGAAAAGATATAATTTTCATCATGTACATACGTATTCCATATTTATGAATAGTGTCAGTTTGCTGAATCATATTTTATTAGGTTTGCAAGTCTCTCTGTTAATACTGGTTTAAATGAAGGTATATCTTCTCGCACTGCTACACCATTATATCATTCAGGGCTATCACCTGCTATATCTCATACTTATGTCAATCAGTATGCTGGATCTGAATACCACTTGGACCGTGTTCAGACTCCACAAGTGCCTTATTTACCGTTCGATGTAGATGCAGGCTACGAAGAGTATAATCAGTCTGTATATCGTCAAAATGCTGGGTATAGTCGATACTATTGTATTAATACATTAACTTTTCTAATTAATTACTGTTTATATTTTATTGAAAGAATATGAAAATTTTTAAAGATATAGTAGGTGTCAGTCAGAAAGATCAAGTTCTAGAAGCGAACAACAAGAAGAGTTGCCTTTGCCACCTGGTTGGTCGGTAGATTTTACACTTAGAGGTAGAAAATATTATATAGATCATAATACAAAAACTACTCACTGGTCGCATCCTTTAGAGAAAGAAGGTTTACCCACTGGATGGGAGAGGATAGAATCACCTGAATATGGTGTTTATTATGTTAAGTGAGTAATTAACGATTATTGCTGTATTATATGTTACATATTTTGTCATGCCAATAAATAATAAGCTCTTATTATTTACAGTCACATAACAAGACAGGCGCAATACGAGCATCCATGTTATCCACATGAGGTGCAAGCTATAAGAGTAATATCACCTCCCAGGCATACTCATTTTCATTCTCACAGTGTCTTGGTACCAGCAAATCCATATCTTAACGAAGAGATCCCCCATTGGTTGTATGTGTATAGTAGGGCATCTATAGCATTAGATCGTAAATTACGTTGGGAGCTGTTCCGTTTACCAGAGCTTGACTGTTTTAATGCCATGCTTACTAGACTATACAAGCAAGAATTGGAGGAAGTTGTTATGAGATATGAAGAATACAGGTTTGCAATACAACAATTACAAAATGTGACAGTTGCTTTCTATAAATTAATAATATGAGAAACTTAATAGGTCAGCTTTGTTGTGTGAAATGGAACAACGATTGAAAGAGCTGAATCCTGAAACAGGAAATTCTTCATCAGGTGCAATAGCTTTACGACGATCTCTTCCTTAAATTTCACCAGATACAATTACAAAAATCTTACTTGTTATTATCACTGGACTTATTGGTTCCTTTATTAAATTAATATCGATAGATAATATCATCTTGATATTCTCTAAATTTGTAAATAACAAATGATGCCTATCTCTTTTATACTTTATTACTATATACATTTATCATTTTATTGCTATGCTTTGTAATAAAAGTAAAATCTAAAAGTCGTCACTATCGTCAGTAGATTTCACATTCTTCATGTGAAGGCGTGCTTCATCGATTTCTTCTTTACCATAAATTAGTTTTTCCACAACGTTGAAACCGCGAATACGAACAACTTCAGCATTTTGAATACTTTCAGATTGAGCTGCACGTATTAAGCCTGTAGCATTGTAATGCCATAATCTGTACTATTCGTTCCTTTGTTGACATATTCAAAACAATTACAAAAGTAAAAAAGATAGACAAGTACCTTTTGGTAAATTATAGGCTTCATTGCGTTGATTGTACATCATGTACAAACAAATTGCAAATCCATTCCATGCAACTACCGCATAAAGTATAGCAAGTCTTGATTGTACCCACTCTCTTTTCTCTCTGCTCATTCGTCTAATATAGCGTGAGATCATTTTTGTATTACTGCAAATTTTGACAATACTTCAAAAAGATAGAATACCCTCTCTTATATGGTATAGCAAACACGTTTAATTAATAAATAAATCACTATGATATAGTGCCTATCTAAAATTTACACAAATGATCCAGCTATTACATTACTAGTAGATAACCTATGAACATAATATTATATTCGATTCTATGTTATTTGTTTTTTACAGTATTGCATATAATGAGATATTCATACTTTTTTTTACACTTCAGATGATCTTTAATCTCTAGTACGCATCACTTGACAAATAAAAGCATCCTTTTTACGTACGAATAGGTACAGTTCTAAGCACTTAGCCACACTTAGAAAACTTTGAAAATTCACGAGAGATGGCGCAGTGTTCTTTGGCACGAGTTTTGAAACATTTATCTTAAAAGCGTCATTTTAACGTCATGATTTCTTAACGAACGAAACACTAAAGTTACTAATAAATAAGAATTCTAGTAAATGAAAATAAAATTATCGATCATCGTCTATCCACCTATAATATATACATAAGATTCACGTTGCTATCAAAATTATTACAAAACGTTTATCAACTTTGATTACATAACAACAACTGATAAATAACGTATTTTTATTTTGATATAAACAAGTACAACTATTGTTGTTGACCAGTTGTTAAAATACCAATTGAGACATAGCAACGTGATGTTATTGACGTGATGTTGTTTTGACGATAAAAGATTTTTGAAGCACAGGTGCGAGATACATACTAACATCGAAAACAACCACAAAGAGAAATGATGTAGCTAGTCGATATAATAGTCATGTTCACACACACACACACACAAAACACTATTACATACGATCTTCCCAGTCATCATTTTCTTACATTTAGCCCAGGCAAATAGATAGCAGGAAGTGCTGCAAAACAAGCGTGTTTTGTCGGACGTGATTCGCCAAATGAGTTTACGTAGAGAACCAATAGAGACGCAGCAATCTGTGGGCGTGTACCTATCATCTCTGTGTGACGTTATATCGTGCGTTACATACTGATTGCAAAATTCAATTGTTTTTCAGCTAGTGCTGGTTAGCTACGATCTCTAGCCGCGTCCACTTACGATAAACTTCGAGGAATAGTCGCGTGCGGATCCATATACGCGTTTTGTGACAAAACAAGTATTCTTCAATTTACGCCTATGACGCGCCAAATTCGAATCTAACGTATTCTACGTAATCATGTTTTTCAAAGGTATAACGTTACGTACTTTTCCAATTTTTGCTAAATAATACACCGAACGCGATCTTGTTGTTTTAACATGGCTAGAAGCCAACGATTCGAATAATACTACGTGATATACAATGCGGATGTAGAAAAATGGCGGACGAGGATAAAAATAGCTCATAGTTCGATAAAACATCGAAAATCGATAACAAACTCTACGACGATGAGTGCGAAGATGAAAATGTTTGTTAAATCTCGTGCAATCGCATGCAACGATCTTAACAATATAAACAATAAGATTTATTATGATACAAGAGAAGAATAAACGCGATGGTCCTTTCCCCGTCCCATTGAAGAGAAACGAGAGCGTTTCGTGATCACGAGGAGAAACCACTATCACATTTTTATTATTTCGTTCTCTCTTACTATTTTTCGCGTGCATCACCGCATATATTCTCGTCTCGTGTCTTTCACGATTTTCATCGTAAGTCTGCGGGACAAGGAAGCTCGTAAAGTCGAGACAAGTATAAACTGACGTTTGCTTGAGATTCGAGGTTAGCGACCTCGGGAGGAAATGTTCTAGCGTGAATCGGCAGTCAAAAAGACGATAGAAAATCATTGGAAAGGATTGTCACGCTTTAAAGGACTTTCTTCTTTCTCTACTTTACTAAATGTATTTAATATAAATTTGTTAACCTCTTCAAGGATACTGACACATACGTGTATGTTTAATTTTCATTTGTTATAACGGTTAATAGACACATATATGAATAATTATTATTTTTTAATATTCTCAATGCTTTTTTCAAAGTATTTTTAATTACTTAATTGCTATCGATTGAGAATAAATAAAGTATTATTGTTTTACTCAAATATTAGTAAAGAATAGAGATCTCATGAGATTTTTTAAATAAAGTAACTAATTAACATATCTATACGTAAAATATACACATTATATGTATATGTATATATGTATGTAAGAACGAATCGTTCGCAATTTTATCTACGTCTTTAGCTTATAGCATAACATACCTCACCTACAACAAAAGCATGCAAACACGTTTCACTAGTAGAGTGTTGACTTCGGTGGTCAATGCGGTTCGATCACACACGTCTGGCTTCTGTTCTATCTCAAATACACACGCTTCTGTGTTCGTCACTCGTTTATCGCACGTATATCGCGAATTCAAGTTGAGTGCGAAGCGAAATTCGCCACTCTTATCTCACGCGCCGTTGAATCTTGTTTTTCTTGCAATTGAATAGGACGAAAAACAGAAGTGGAAGGAACAAAGAAGAGAAGAACAATTAGTTATCTGATTTTATATATATTTATGCTTTCTCATTATTTTATAAAGACAAAACTCTATTGAATGTCGATAACAGATGATAAACAATTTTTCTTATTTTATAAGAAACAATTTATCGTGTGAGCGAATAATTTGCAGAAAAATCTTTTCTTTTGTATTACATCATTTGCACAAGCTTGCAAATCTAATTTACAATATAACGCAGCCACGCACGTGTCTCGAGAGGAAGGGAAATCGTTGATCAAATTCGTCGCATTTTACGTCATACCAGAATT
>JAIFRP010000002.1:5928526-5959051 GCA_032403825.1 Odynerus spinipes | reverse complement strand
CCCCCCCCCTCCCGACCCACCGGTCCTAAAATATTAAATTCTTCCGACGAGATGAGTGAAAAAGAAAATCAAAAAAACATGTTTTTTGGCCACACGCGTGGCTACGTTTTATCGCGTGACATAGTGCCGATGTAGGGCATCGATCCCGTTGACCTATCAGCGGCCGTCTTTTGGTTTGAGGCGATGGGGGCTCGCCTCTGGTCCGAGCCATCTCGACCAATCAGAAATCACAATCACGCAAAAATTCATCGCGTGTCATTTCTACCTGTTTACTCACCTTCCGTTCTTTGTGTGCGTGCGTATTACTACGCCAGTGTATAAATGGATGATTTTGTGTGATATTACTCTCATTATAATATATGTATATAAGGTACTTCAGCGCGTGTGTGTGTGTGTGTGTGTATGTATGTACAATGAACGCGTATATATAATTCGGTGAGTGGCCTCGACGAGGATAAAAACTTTCGAATTCGAGTTAAATAGTTAGCGAGGCGTGTTAGTACCTTCAGTTATAGTTCCGTGTTTCTTCGCGGCGCGCGTCAGTCCCGCTCGAGCACTGGAGGGAGGCGGTCGTACGCTCCGCTCCTCTCTCAATTGTTTTTCAAGTGTGTTCGAAGTTTTCTTTTTTTTTCTATTACAATATTTATATTGTATTATACTAGTCGCATCTCATACGTGATAGTATATACAAATTATATAAATATATATACGCATATATTATTGTTAAGTTACTACTTTTATAATACAAAGGCTAAAAGTACATTTCTACAAGTTTTACGTGCTGGAACTTCGACGTTCTTCGATGACTTTTCTTTCGGTGTGAGGATCCTGTCTAAGGAATCAAAAGAGGACATCGCCATCATTTGAAGAATCATCAACAGCTACGCTGAGCTACGCACCTCCTGGCGATCTTGTGCGACGTAAGTCTTCTTGTTTTTCATTTTTCTTCTCCCTTTCTCACTCTTCGTATACACGCGCGCGCGCGCGCACGTCATTCTTTGTGAATGAACACGCGACGTAGAAGCTACGTTTGGAAGAGATTATCGACGATTGTTACAAAAACATTGAAGATACGAGGTTGTTACAAAAGCATCGAAAGTACATGTTTTTAATTACATTTATTACTTTCCAGTCACGTATGTAAAACGCTCTTATTTGAAATTCGAATCTTTTCTTTTTACAAGTAAAATAATCGACATTCGTAATTTTCGAATACGGTAACCGTGATAATGAGTTCCTTTATTTTCTATCAGTAATCGAATATTGATTACTTTTATTACGACAAACGTGACAGGCAGAACGTCTAACTAATCACTAATCTCGTCAGTATCAATTATCCTGATTAGCATCTTTTATGGAATTAACAATGACGCAGTAGTGACAAGTTTCGATTTTTTTTTCTTGTTCTTTTATCTGACACGACGAAAGGGGTTGATTGGCTGGCTTCTGCTGGACGGAACACCAATGGCGGAAATTAAAGGTTTAAAGAATGGGAGAAGCAAAATAATAAAATATTACTACTTTATTATATTTATACAATATTTATTTAATGTATTTTAGTGATACGAGCATGTGCAAGTAATGTGTATATTCTTTTATCAGGTTTGAGGGCCCGTTAAAATTTTTCGAATTTACGTTTCTGTGTAGGTTCATAATGACACGTTTTTTTTTTTAAATTCAACTTTCTTTTTATACGACCCGTCATCGTCATAATCGAATATACGAGATAATTGCACAGAAGAAACGCAGGATTCCATGTAATAGCCAATAACTTTCGCTCGGTGATGCTTTCCAGCTAGTCGATTTCTTACAGCGAACTTGCACATTCATTATTCCCGCTTTAAAGACTATCCATCGATTATGCAATCGCCGCAACATGGCACTACAGTCGCACTTCGTTCGCGCCAATTTAATTCTTTTTAATCCTTTGAGCATTTTTGGTCTTATATATTTTGTGCTAATTTCAGATCGTCAAGGACAAATCGAGCTATTCTTCCGCGCTCGATTCTCCGAGAAACTTTATTCGTTTATAAACTCGTTATATTACGCTGGTATAATTAAAAAAAAATAGTTACGTTCCTTACAATAATTTTTTTTTTTTAGTTTTATGCATTCGCATTTGATAGATTTTGAGAATCATCGATCGAAGTTCAGGGATTAATAACTTTATTGCTCGATGGATATTATCTTGACCGCCAAAACTACGGTCAGAAATAGTTTCAAGCCCGTGATCCTGTATTCAGTGCCAGATTCATGGCCAAGGAATTGGACTTGGACATGAATCAGAAGCGTCCCCCTCTCACTCCTCCATTTTTCTTTTTTACGAATCTTCCACCATTTCCGGGCAACATCCGTGACTCTCGTTACAGAATAGCCTATTTGCTCTATTATTTCGCACGTTACCGATAAAAATTTGCAAATAGAGAAATATCTCGAACAGATAAGAAAGTGCGTTCAAATGATGTTCCTTATCGCGGTAGTTATTTATGCTGCGTCGATAATCAACGATTTTATCGACCGTGATAATCAACCGGTCTGAGAATTTAAATATAAACACCTGTAATAAAAATGATCCTGCGTAGAATTAATTTGATTGTTTAAAATCAAGTCGAGTCGATCGTTATCGATAATCGTGAGCCATTGACTCATGTGGTAGATTTCTCCGCGATACAGGTGAAGATGATTCACCGGATAAATTGAACTTTTGTACATTCCTGCGAAATCTTTTGTTTTTTTCTTTCGATTACGTTCTCTTGTTATTATTGAAAAAAGGAACAAGGAAATCGGTACGAGGAATGTTAACACGTAGCCTGACATCGAAAGTTTCGTATTTTACGTAACGAAACAAAGATAATATAAATTGTACCGATAAATAAACTAAAACGTAATTTTCCAAATTGGATGAGCAGCGGATCGTTAAATTACGGAGGTAAAGCAACTAGATGACAAGTTAAAAGATTAAAATCGCGGGAAATTTGTTGAATGATTCATGAGTAATCAGCGTAACACAAGAAACGTTTACACGTATGGATGATCGTACATGTATTGTGGCAAAAAAAGTAATCGCTTCGAAAAAAAAGTAATTTACCTTACAACATAATTTCAATATTACTATAATAAAAAACATCGAGTTCTTGAATATCGACAGCTCTATTTGTAATAAAGGAAAACAACAATAATTATCTCTCAAAAACATCGATTCGAACTTCAGGAACGAGGAACAAGAACGCGTAAAAGAATATCACAGTAAATTCCCATGGTGATAATTTTTTATTTTTATATTACATAAAGAAAAAATAATATTTCTAATTTAATTTTATTTTGTTGAACTAATTTACATAATATCGTATTACTTAGGAACTCAACCACCGTATTATATGGGGATCTACTGTACTCTACTTTTTAAATGTTTCCCAGCGACGCAAGTGGGTTAGGAACGTATTTTTATCATGATAAACTCCTTTCTCCTGCAGTACATGGTAGTATACAGAAATGTGAAAGAAGAATAAAATAAATTCTGAATTCTTTCGTGCAAATCGTGCATTGGTCGATCCGAAAAGTATGTGAATACTGGATTAGTGGAACGAGGAACCCGGAACATTTGTAAATGCATAAAGATGTCTAGGGATCAATAGGTCTTCATGTTTTATGAAACCGTCAACTGTTTATTATTCATTATTCGTATACAAAATTATAAAACAATACTTCTGTTGAAAATTTGTACAAAAAGAAAGTCTATCGAAAATAATACGATCGCATAACGATTCAAATGGAATATAAACTGTGCTCTTTGTCTCTATAGCGTTCACCATCGAGATATCGAGTTACGATAGGATAGATGATCGTCGATGATTAATTAAAGCTTTATACTTCTTATCATTCGATCGTTTTTATATCGTCACAGTTATTAGACTTCGTGGGTATGACTTAGAACTAGCAAAATTTCACTTTCTTATTGGTTTTTTGTTATTGAAATTGTGATCAATTTAATGAATTTTTAAATGAATTGTTTAAAGCGGCACGTGCACAAATTTCATAAAATTTCGCATCACTGTGAGCCTCGAGGTCACTCTCGATTGGCAACCATTCAAGAATATTTGCCAAATGTCGAAAAAACAATTTCCAGAATGACTCTCTCGTAGTTATACGTACATATGTATGTAATAGATGCGTTAAACGCACGATGATTACATTGTGACAACTTTCGACTACGCGGTAAATCGATTACATCAAGAAAATGTAAATTTAATCTTTTTTCCCCGTTGACCGCTAAAATTATTTATATATTCGCTCGATTAGATAAGCTGGCCATCGCGGTATTTATAAATAAGGAAAATTTTGTTTTATTTCATTTTTACACGGTACTTTAGCATTTCTTTTGTTTTTGTTTAAATTCTATTCTAATAATCGAAAACGACTGTAATAAAATATCGATTGTAACGAAATGACTATTATATTTTTTTGGTAAGGTCTAAAGTCGCGTCGACATCTAGATCATTGGCGACTATATGGTGAAGTTTATATTTCATAGTATCGTTAGAATCGAGTTAGAGTAAACAAGTGAGAATCACTGCTCGAAATGCCGCCTCGGAAATTTCCAAATAATTTCCAAGCAAGTATATTGTTCTTAAACCGTTTTCGAGTTTCTTGAATATCATCCAACTGTCAGTCCTACCGGCGTTGCGCAAGATTGACGATATTTCGTCGGAAGTCTCATCGTTCTCGAAACTTCGTAAAATAGCCTTCAAACGTAGCCGAAAATGGCCGAAAGCCAACAGCCATCGAGAGTTCTAGTACCATTTCTCAAGAAACATACCCTAAAAGGATCCTTCGAGTTGACGTCGATGCGTCTTTCCATTTTTCAAACTGTATCTCTTGTGTACACATGGTTATGTGTTTGCGTGCACCCGAGCGAGTGAGCGAGCATGTTCTTACGCGCAAATTACATAGTGCATCCTACGAGGATGACTAACGTAGTTTTCCCGACGTATAAATAACGTTATCGATTTTTCACAGTTGACTAAGAAATTGATGGTTTTCACGTTTGTTTGTTTTTTAAGAAAATAGTAATTTGAATAAATTATTATCACGATTTATTATCTAATTACAGGATTAGGGTATTTTTTTTATTATGAATATATGTATATCCAAGTTTTTTTCCATTAAAATTTGTATTACACGTTTAATAATATTATATGTACTTAAAAATATGATTAAACATTATTTTACATAGATCTCGAATACTTCCGTACTACCCTATAAGTTAGAACGGTATAAATAAGTAACTATAGTCTCGTGAGAATCGACCGATCTAGGAGATAAATTTTCCAGCACGGCGAACATGTTGGATACCCGTCATCGAGGTTCACCGCTCGTTCATTCGCCCGTTTCATTCTACCTTCTCTTTTACGCAATCTTCAAGAAAGCGATCGACCTTTTTCCACCGTTATTCGCGGCTCCAAATCGGAGATTAAAGTGCAAGTGTTGCAGCGGAACGTCATTTTCTTCGTTTTTCTTTATACTCGTATACGTATCCTATCTACGTACATCTAATGTACATATGTGTATATATGTGTATATATATATATATATACACACACATGCAATATATACATATGTATATGTACACGGATATATTTCGTGTACTACGTGGATTCGTTCGTTTGTGGCTACGGAACAAAGTACAACGTTCAAGATTATTTCTATTTACGGCATGCGAATTCCATCTACGTGGAAGTTCATCGGTCAGTTTCTCAGAGTGACCAGCAAGAAACATGATTTCGCATCTTTTCACTCACGAGCTGTATATAGATTCATACACCTATGAACCTACGTACAAATTCGTACAAATTTATCGAATTTGGGTAAAATCGGCCGGGTCACGTGATTCGTTCAAAATCGGCGTAAATGTATTCGCGTAGATTTTGTTTTTGTTTAATATTTAATTCATTTAATATTTTATACTATTGGTGATTAGAAGCGATGATCTATTATTAAAATTGTCTATCTAATTTAGTAAATGCAGAGATGCGTGTTTTTTTACGTTCGAAATAGCCTTTCGTGTCGCGATCGATCAGAAGAGCTTGCGATAAGCCCCCGGCCTTATGTAACTATAAATGTCATTTACTCCTTTCACGTAATAGCGCTATGGCTTCTTAAGAGCTATGATCCGTGATGTTCCGTTGGGCTTTCTTGAATGGTAGTGTCTCCGACACGTGCAGCATGACGTGTTATCAAATGAGATTTGCCACGACAACGGCAGTGACATTGCGTCATTTATTGAATGTTATTTTACCTTTAGAGATAGTTAAGAAAAATTGTATAATTACTCTCGTTTGTCTTATCATACGTGGTACGTTTCGTATTGACATAGGGTAGTAATAAAAAATTTAATTTCTATTCTTTAACAATTTTTGATAATTTACTAATTTTTTTACTAATTTATGATAATTAACATTTTATTTTTAATTTATGATAATTAATATATTACTAATTTTTGATAATTAACAATTTTTCATAAACAGACTCGGAGTTGTTTCGAGCGTAAAAACACGCATCTCTGCATCTATTAAATTAGATAGCACTCAATAGAAAATAATTAGATTAATGGAGATTAAATTAAACAGTTTTTAATTAATAGAAAAAATTTGAAAATTGAATAAACTTGAAAAAAATTTCATATTTTTCTTCGAGCGTCGAAATATTACCCCAAGAATTTAATGAAATTTTACATCTTGTACGAAAATCGTACATACTTGTACTATTTTGTTGTTGTTATCGTATCGATAGAAAAATATTCAATATCTTGTTCCAGGTACTCGAGCTCGCTCGAAAGGCGCGGTAAACTACAGCAGTCAGTCACGTGACCGTGCGGCTTATTGACCAAAGCCGTACGCTAACGCGAATGGTCAATGCGGGTCACGTGATCCTTCGGAACGTCAAGTCGGGTAACCGTCTGCTTCTCGATCGAGCGGATTTCTCAACGGACCTTCGAAGAACAAAGAATTCTCGAGTCGTTGTTCGTTTCTCTTTAACGAACGAACCGTATATACCTTGTCAAACTCAGAGGTCAGTCCGCCGTGGAGAAGAAAGGCAATGAGGCTACCTTGAACGACGATCAGCTGTGCGAATAATCAATTTCGCGCGAGTCAAGCTATTTGACAGTTTGCTCGTGGAAGGAAGTTCCGATTTTTATTCCGGGTGACGTTAAAGTTCTCGTCGATAACAATTCTAGTACGTCAATGAGACTTTAACGGGGGGTTCCACGAAATCTAGTCGTGATAATAATGAGATACGACATGGTCAAGTAAAATTCTCACATTCGAGTGAATTAATCTTTGACAGCGCGTATATTCTTCCTTCGTGTAAGAAGAGAGAAGGAAGAAGAGACGACCTTTTCTACCGATTTCAACCCAACAACAACAAAATTCGATCGTCGTGTCACGTCGAATTTCTTACGTGTATTAGACGGCGATCGAAAGTGCTATTAAGATGTACAGCATGAACTACATCGGGAAATTCATTAGTAATTTTCGCGATTTTTACAATGAAATTAACGCAGCGACGCTCACTGGCGCGATCGACGTCGTCGTCGTTGAGCAACCGGACGGATCTTTCACCTGTTCGCCGTTCCACGTTCGCTTTGGGAAACTTGGAGTGCTTCGTTCGAGAGAGAAAGTAGTAAGTTTTATTGCTGTTAATAATTTTTTTCGTGTCACTTAATTTCTAACTCATGAAAACAGTTTTTAAAAAAAATCAGTCATAGATATTGAAATGTACGAATAATGTTTGTTTGCGTAGGTAGACATAGAAATAAATGGAGAACCAAGACAGATTCATATGAAACTTGGAGATTCCGGGGAAGCCTTCTTCGTCGAGGAAGTGAGTTCTAGCGGCTCTCCTACGGACACAGAGATTCCGCCTCACTTGGCTTGTTCGCCAATTCCTGACGACAACTGTTTTCCGTCAAATAGATTTAATCCATTATCTGATCTTCCTCAAGAACAGAGAGACAAGATACTCATAGATTCGGTTTTATCGATAGAACGAGAAAAATGGGAGCAGATGTCTGCTTTGCCGCCAGAAGAGAGAGAGAAATTTTTGATCGAACAGTTCTCCGATCTTCCTGCGGAGCACCGTGAAAAGTGGCTTCAAATTGCATCCTTGACACCGGAGGAACGGGACGACATGTTCAGGCAAAGCTTTGGTACGATATCTACTTTGCAGAAACAACAAATGATTCGCGAGCAATACTCTGCTTTAAAGATAGAAGAGAAGGAAAGATTATTCAAGGAAAACTTCCCTGAGCTTCCTGCGGAACAAAGACAAAGATTTGAAAAAGCTTTGCTGAACGATTGGAAACAGAAAGAAGAAAACTGGGAGAGCAAGTCTAATGCTTTAAAGAATGATGAAGAAGAGATTTTTGACATGGATGGTATTAATGATGATGACTCACAGCCTGTGACATCTGTACCTAAATCCTTTGTAGCTGTTACATCTGAAGATAGAATTCGCAAAATCAGTGTTGCCAAAAATGACTTCATACCTATTATCGATGACTCACAAAGTAATGACAAAGGAAAATTGAGTTGTAATTCAAGTACATGCATCAATAAGCAGAGGATTCGCAAAATTGGTGTTGTTACTAATGACTTCATTCCTATAATGGATGACCCACAAAGTAGCAGTAAAGAAAAGTCAAGCGACGAGTCTAATATATCCTTAAATAAGAAGCTCTCAAAAGATGAAACTGGTGAAGAGTCTAAAAATAATAATTCCACTAAGCGAAAGAGAAAGAGGAAGAGTATCATGAGGAAGAAAGGATCGCAAAGAAAAACTAGTAATGGTAGCAGCAGCCAGACTGAAATGAGTGAAACCGATCTCGTTGTTACGGAAGAAACTCATTGTGAATGTGTAAGTAATTGGAAAGTTGCATATGAAAATAAAATCTTTTTTCATTGTCATTTATTTATATAAAAAAATTTTTTATCAAAGGTTTTAAAGGGGTTGAATTTAGCAGTAGAAGCTGATACAAAGAAAGAATCTCTAGTTTCTTTGACTTCCACTGAAGAAATCATAGAAAAACGGCCAGAAACAGATTTTCATTTCTTCAGCGATACAGAAATTACAAAGTAAGTACATAATCTGTGTAAGTGGAAATAGACCTTAATATTTTTAAAAACCTTTATTAATGTTTGTAAAATATTATTAAAAGGAATCAAGATTCTAGGCCATGTTCACCTGTACAGTCAGATACAGAATTTGAGATGCACAAAATTACACAAGAAGGTTGCGAACAAGATGATGATAAGAGTCATCAACAGAGTTGGAAATGGGGTGAACTACCTAGTCCACCACCTGACTCTACTCATCCATCACATAGAAATTCTGTAAATTCTTCGGCTGTAATTCCTCAATCTAATGACAGTAAGTATCATAAACTTGCCAAGCTTTTGGAAAAAATGAATATTTTAATATGGTAATAAGTGCTATTCATTCGGTCATTTAAATCTTAATTAGAAAATTAATTAGAAAAAATGTGATCGTATGTACATAATCGTTGATATTACTTTTCTTACTTAATCCTCATTCACTGCATTTTTACACATTAATGTATATCATAGTCCTATCTTACGCAACATGCAATATTGTATATAAATATCATCACATAAAATCAAAGCTTGAGTGCTAACAATTTGCTAAATGCTATTTCGATGATAGCAGATGCACATCGATCTATGCTCAGTGGCATGTTCTCCTTTATGAAGAAGACCTCTCGCGTGAGGCACAATCCAGAATCAGAAGGAATTTATCTTAGTGATTTAAATGCTGATGAATTGGACCCTGAGGTCGCAGCTCTATATTTCCCTTCTTCTCATCGTGGAGCAACAGTAGCAAAAGGTATATAATATGCTTTGGCTGTAGCACATAAATGTTCTAAAGAAACTAATAATATTAATATTTAATTAATATCAGCACCCTTGCCACATTTTACATACATCTTTCTTCTTTATTCAAATTATTAAAAGCTTCAATAACAAAGGAAATAAGTAATGCATTTTTAATTCAAATACTATGCTACTGTGTTTTATATAATAGTATACTTAACATACATTTAATGCAAATATTAATAATACATTTTTACAGTTTGGGTAACATTGTAGCGAAGATAAATGTATATGTATATATATTGTAAAAAATAATTTCTTTCAGATGCCAAAGTAGTTGACGAAGAAGACACTGAATCTGGTAATGGACCAAGTATTCCTCAAAGTCCCAACAGCGTCGAAGGAGCAATTGGTGGTCCAAAGTCATTAGATAGTGATTTTGAAGAGCCTAAACATTCTGTATTTGACAGCAACTTTGAGATTAGTCTTTCTTTGTGTGGCGGTTTGGATTGTGAAAATGGTCCATCGAAAGAAGCATTCCACCAAAATTTACTTCAATACGAAGATATTTGCTCTGATCCAAAATTGTATGATAATCCTAATTTGGTTGTGAAAATCAATGACAAATATTATAATTGGGCTACAGCCTGCCCAATAATCATGACATACGCTGTCTTCCAAAGACATTTACCGCAAAATGCTATAGAAAATCTGTATGCCCAGTGCATGTCATTACCGGTGCACGAAGATAAAAAAACAGAAAATACTGGAAAGCCTGAAAGTCGCAGTGGTTATAGTTCATGGTTTTCATGGAGAAGATCTACTCAACCGACTAAAAAGTCACAAGAGATAAGTCAAGGTAGGTAATAAATTATTTGTCATTGTTTACAAGATCCAGTTTAATGTTTCCAACTTCATTCTAGTGGATGGACCACTTCTTGGAGAATCCACCGAGCAGCTAATCGATTGCAAAGACGCAAGTGGTATGGAAGATGCGTCATCTGTAGACAGGTATATAACGTAAGTGACTATTCGTTTTCATGAATGAATATTTTATATTTTTCATAAAACTAAAAATGTGATCTTTCCCTTTTATACAGAGATATGAAGACTGATCAAAGCTCAGCAATTACATCCGAAGCAATGGAAACGCATGGATTAAGAAATACGCCTACCGAAAATTTGATCACAAAGACTGAGAAACCGTGTGAAAGAGAAGGCGAAGGATATAGTGGCAGCGAGGATTCGGATAGCAATCAGAACGACGTGCAAGGTGTTAAAATTCCTATAGAAAGAAGACCGTATTATGAGTCTACTGAAAAGTATCGAAAAACTTTGAGATTGTCATCTGAACAAATAGTGAGTCTTTGATTATCGGACAGTTGTTTATTCTGTCTTTTTGTACTAATGAATAAACTTAACATCTTTTTTTACTTACAGGCAAGTTTGAATTTAAAAGAAGGCCCTAATGAAGTAGTATTCAGCGTTACAACAGCTTACCAGGGTACTACGCGGTGCAAGTGCCACATCTACAGATGGAGATGGGACGATAAAATTATTATCTCAGATATTGACGGTACTATTACAAAGTCTGACGTTCTAGGCCACATCTTACCGATCGTTGGCAAGGATTGGGCTCAGTCCGGGGTCGCTCAGTTGTTTACCAAAATTAAAAATAATGGTTATAAGCTATTGTATCTTTCGGCAAGGGCAATAGGCCAGGCTAAGGTGACAAGGGAGTATTTGAAGAGTATTAGACAGGGAGATTTGTCACTTCCTGAAGGTCCTTTGCTTTTGAATCCTACCAGTCTGATCTCGGCATTCCATCGAGAAGTAATTGAGAAGAAACCAGAAGAATTTAAAATCTCTTGTCTCAGTGACATTCAAGCACTATTTCCAGAAGGCTCTAAACCGTTCTATGCTGGATATGGAAACCGTATTAATGTAAGGACTCGAACTTATAGTAAATAAGATTGCTGTATTCAATTGCTGATTTTATACTATTTATTTTAGGATGTTTGGGCATATAGAGCTGTAGGCATTCCTATTATGAGAATTTTTACTATAAATCACAGAGGAGAACTGAAACACGAGTTGACACAAACATTCCAATCCTCGTGAGTAGTATACTTAATATTATATAGCTTCTACATTAACAAAATTTACCTCAGCACTAACATTATTTTAAAATCAACTAAAAATTTATGTATATATTTTAGGGTATTTTCCTTTTTCTCTTCTACTTTTATATTTTCTGTAATATAAGGTTTTTTTTCTTTTATTTTTGGTAGCTATCTGCTTTAACTGCTCATGCATACAAAGAAACTAATCAATTTCATGCATTGGGTTACATTTAGATAAATAATTTAATTGTTTCACGTTAGCTCTGTAACAAGTAAATGTTCAGAGTTTCCATAAGCTAATACGAAGTCTATTAATTTATCTTCATGTAATATACATCCATCGGCTTGTTGTAGTTTATGCATAACACGGTAATATGTACGACTATTGTGATCTTGTGCAATTAATACAAGATTGAATATCTGTTCGTATCGTATTTCGTGCGATTACTAGTTTGCCCTGTCATATTTACGATGAAATATTATAATGTCATGACAAAGTAAAATAAACAAATTTTGATAGGCTTTTGACAGGGTGGGTATTTCTATGATTACAGCTATGCGTGTCAGTGCGATATCGTCAATGAGTTGTTTCCACCACTGCCCAGGTCAAACGTCCAATGATGATGACACAACCATAGACATTTACACACTATAGTTACAGTTTTATATAAAAAAAAAAATAGAGAATCACTTAGCTCAATTGCTGCAATTGGAAATTAGCATGACGAAATTCATTTTAATTTTCCAATCATAATTATTATATACTTGATTCATCAGTTCAAGTTACTACATACTTTATAGGCGTGTAAATATTATTTACTTAGAGTAAAATAGCAAGGAATATATCAAATAAGATTCAGATCAAATTTTTTTATACTTTATTTATTTGTTACGACAATGCAAGTAAAAGTCAGTGTACATAGAGATATAAATTTTATTAATATTTACTCAATATAGATTATACTTTTGTTATACAGTATTTTCCAATAGCAGTTACTCTTATATTAAGAACGTACATCTTTGCTTAGTTAAAGTATTGTGTCACATTGTATTTTGAGGTATTTTGGTTGTGCTACACTCGGTATCGTCTTATGATTTCTAGGGTAAGCACTTGTTAGTTAACTGTAGCTTTTTGTTGTTACAGCTTCTACACCTTTGTTTGATCTACTTTTAATATTTCCCATTCTTGCCATCATTGTTCATTTTGTATGTTTCGTTATTTTATCACAACTCGTTACACACGATCTAAATTTCTTGTAGTTTGTAATACCTTTCTAGACAAGTATTTATTTATCGTTGAAATTCATATTGCCGAACGTTTTAGATTGTTTTTTTTTTTTACATCGTATTACGATTTCATACATACAAGTTATTTTCTTATTAACTTCATAAAATAATTTTAGTAATTCTTGGTATTGAATCATTTAAATCATGCTTCCCTGAGTTTTAATTTACAATCACACTGTTTTTTAGTTAGTGTGTATCTAATTTGCATTTGATGTCCAGTATTAAAGAAACATATACATTTAACAAAACACTACTAGGGACATTATTAACATACCAACGAAGCTTTGGAATGCAAAGCATTCATTTTCATCACAATGCGTTCCATAAGTTGTATTATAATCATTACATTTATCATTACAGCTATATTTTCACATCACAAAAAGGAATTCATCCGAGCTGCATTCTCTGATTATGGACTTCATTATTAAATAAGCATCTTGATATAAATGTTTCTAATGTTTCATATTTTTTCTTTTTTTATTACAGATATTCAAACATGAGCTTCATAGTTGATCATCTCTTCCCAGCTTGGCGAGAGGAAGCTGCAGATGAATTCAGTAACTTTGCATACTGGAGAGAACCGATTCCTGAATTGCCCAAAGTCGAGGCACTTTTTATGCAGAGTCAGGCAGTTTAATGAGATAACGTTTCCTTATTAGAGCAACAATATTCTGCTCGCAACACAAGAAACTATTATCATATATATTTAGCTAACATTTATACCCTACTTGACTGTAGTGTTCTTGACTGGTGCAATTCAGTGATATTACACAAGAAAAAAAGATAAACATTACCTTTATGTTCTTGTACGTCACAAAGAATTATCTTCGTTTTTTTTATAAATTAATATTTATTATTGAGAGAGAGTCGATTGTATGCTGTGCGATCAAGTAAATGCACAATTAATATTTTGTGCCTGTGTCCAATAACATTCCAAGCAATACTAATATAAAGAAAGAGATATTGCATATTGGTGACACATTGGCAATATTTTTCAACTTATGCAGATGTCAAACTTGCTTACACCAGTCAGTACACAGTAAGTTAGTGGCAAAACATGGTATAATTAATCGCTTGAATAGAATCGAAGTAACTTGCTTTACGTGTGCTTGCAACATGGATACCTATAAGAAATCATTATTATTGTGATTTGATATTTGAAGCGCAGTGTGAATGATAATTGGAATTTTATAAGTTTCCAGATAGTTTGCTTATTTATTGTGCTAGAGTGTTAGCTTAATTTTACGTGGTACGATATATAGTACAGCCTGTGCATAATTTTCATATCGAAAATATCAATCTAGCACACTAAGAGTCGTTCGTAAACCACATCACACATATACATCTTAACTTCGATTCATTGTTATTTGTCTATCGCGTATTAAGTAATAGAATTATTTATTTTTGTACGATGTATACATTTAGTTAACGTGCTGTGAAATTGCCATATCTATGACAAATGATAACGTTATATTTTATTATGTTTGAATAATTTAATTGAGCAAACTCCTTTTAGTAGCAAGCTTACAAGATTAAGAGAAAGTAAGCTATGTATATGTTTTACAGAATGTCGTCAGTTAGGGTTGATTCCACTTTTCCTAGGCAAGCTCACTGATTATTTATAATCCTTTATTTATATATTTGAAAGTTTAATTATATATATATATATAACAGTTCTCATAATACATTCTATGCCTGTGTCTTTCAACACGCACGACTTAAAGAAAACGTAGGATTTTAAAGTGAACTATTATTTTTTTAATTTTGATAGAAACGGAAAGGAACAGACCGTATTTGTATGAATCATTTTTTGTTGGTATTACAATTAGCAAGAGAAGCAATTTCATTCTCACAATAACGGATTACACGTTTGATCATTGATGATAAATAGTTTCTCTTGCTAACTGTAGTATGTATAGTTGTGTAAGATGTAAGAGTACAAGAGTACAATTGTTTTTGACCAAAGAAGAAAAAAACGAAGTTACAATAACTAGGAAACTTCATTTAAGGAACATTCAATTTAGCAGGAATTAAAATAGTGAAGCCGATAAACTTCACTGGATTATCCACGATTTTTTTACGAATATTTAAATAATGCATAATTTAACATGTGTAATAAGACAATACCGTTTGTATTCGCAACGTAAATCCTTAGTTACTTTTAGTGTAAATAGCAACGAAAGTTGATGTCACAATTAAGACACTTTTGTAAGACATTATCTTCTTTTCTTTAAATTTTAATTCGCATAGCATTTTATGCAGCCCCCTTTTGTTAAGCGTATTATTTCAAGTACAAATAAATTTACTTTGATTATACGTTCTCCACTCGTTCGTATAGTTATTTATACTAATTGTAAGCAAATTTGTCTTGCATTATTTTCTGCATAGAAGTAATATGAGACACTTAATAACGATTATAATTATAATTTAAAAAAACAACAAAAACAGTCAATGGAGCGAAGTATAAAATTTCGACTTCTTCGCTAATGTAATACAGTGACGATTTAGCCTTCGAACTTATTGTTTCTTCGATATATTGTGATAATAGTTTTAATATTCATATTTTATGAATTCATAGAACATTACAAGATATCAGGTCATGTGTCTCGTACCGAAAGAACAGATCTCTTAGTGATCGACTTTAATGTTTACATTTTATGTAGCGTCAATTTAAATATCCTATGTATATTTTCTGCAGTATTAAAAAATCACTCTAAGCTGATAATCCTTCTAAGTGTACTGCTTATATCATATATATAAACGTATACGTATATGTATCGTAGCCTTGAAGAATTGCAAATAATAAATGCTACAAGGACACCAAATGTCTACGAATTTATATATCTCTATTATTTATAATTTATTTATATGTTGTGTGGTTTGTCAGTGAAAATAGATTTTTACATTATTGCAATTGCGCTTTTTAAAAACAAAATTTATTGATTTTATATTTGAAAAATTAATAATATTAAAATATTTATTTAAAAAAAAATATATATTTAATATATGATTAGGTAAAAATAATTTTCACTATTATCAATGTTCACTCATGAACTGTCCGTCAAAAGTATATAAATGATAAAAAAAATTATCGGTTCAGTCGTGTCTTATAATTCATGATTTGTTATTGAACTGTCGCTAAAGTGCATCGAAGGTATATATATATATATGTATATACTAGATCGTAAAAATGTAGCAGTGCCCTCGTTCGTTACACACAAGTAAAGATATCACGCCGACATATTACTGCGCCGCTTGGTTGTTAAGACTCGAACTAAAATTTGCAGGGAGCTTTTTACATTAGAGTTTGGGGGCCCTGGTGGAACTTCTTACTCATGTTTGCCACAAGTGGCTGTTATTATACAACCACCTACAGCCAAATTCAAAGTTAATGTTTTTATTTGACATAAGCATATGTAACAAGGTTATATATGAACTTCCTCTTTTGCATATGAGTTTCTTATAAATATATGTTCACATGTACACACAGGCTTTTGTACATGTATTTTTTAGAAATTATCTTAATTTTGTGACCACAAAGTCATCACTCGAATGTATGTAGGGTTATGTTTATATATTAAAAAGATTTGTTTTGTTACATTTTATAAGGATGGAAATGGAAGTGATGGAAATAGTCGAAAAATCTTTAAAAAAGGCACAGGATCATGATAGTGTCGGGAACGTTGGAAAGGCTTATGCTTATTATACCGTTGTAGCTGAATTATGTTCTTCCAAAAGAGCGGAAATAGAGGAAGCATTTACAGATGTCTTGTGTACGTTTTTATAATCCGTTTTTTCATTATAAACACAAGATTTTGTATTTTATTAATAAGGTAATAAAATGTACATTTAGGTGAATGGTGTATGCAATTGGAGGTCAATAATAGGTTCTCCGACCTTTTATTATGTTATGAACATTCTTTAGATATTTATCCAAATAATCCACGTATGCTAAATAATTTTGCTGCACATCTTCTAAGGTAATGATTATAGTACCATCTTGCTTTTTAGATATATGGATATATGTAAACTTAAAAAGCTTCTAGAATCTAAATACTTCTGTGTTATCTTATTAGCTAAATCTATATATTGATTTTTATAAAATAAATTAAAGAATCTAATTCTTGCATAGATTGATGTAAACTATATAAAGTATTCTTTTCTGGATAGAAAAATCTATTATTATGCTGTTTAAGGAATAACGATCCTATGAGAGCAATACCTTATTTGAAAAAAGCCTTGAGAGTTGATTCTACTTTTCTACCTGCAGAACGAAATTTACAAAATGCACATAGTATGGCTGTAGCTAGATGGCACTTTCCAATGTTGAATGACAAGCAAAGAAATAATGCTTTTGCGCAAGCAATACATAAGAGAATTTCTGAAGGCTATGATACGGTTTTAGATGTAGGAACTGGCACAGGTCTTCTAAGCTTATATGCAAGGGATGCAGGTGCAAAAGAGATTTATGCGTGTGAATATTCAAGAGTAATGGTCAATATTGCAAAGAACGTATTGGAGCGTAATAATGCCAAAGATATAAAATTGATACCTAAGCTTTCTTCAAATCTTAAATTATCAGAGGATATTCCAGAAAGGTTAAGTGAATTATTTAATAAATCAAGATTCAGATTTCTAATTGGATGAAATCAATAGCTAATTTTATTTTCAGATTAAAATTGATAGTAACTGAAACATTTGATGCTGGATTATTTGGAGAACTAATAATACCATCTATGATTAGTATACACAAGAATATTTTAAGTACAGATGGAATGGTTATACCTATGAAAGCCACTCTTTACATGGCTGCCGTTGAATGCGAATATATTCGATACAGATCATCCGTTTTATTTGATAAAATAAGAGAAGAATGTTCTTTAAACTTTGATAATGTGCTTATAATACCGGACGATGAATATTATGACACAGAAAATCTTCAAAATGTTAAAATTAATCATATAACAGAACCCCAAGTATTATTACATGTTAATTTTAATGATATGCATGAATTACAAGAATTTGCAAAGGATGGTATAAAAGCTGTATTAAGCACCAAATGTAGGTATGATGGTATTATAGATGGATTGGTAACATGGTTTAAACTACATCTTGATGAAGAAATTGTAATAGACACGTCAGAAGCAAATTCTTGTTGGCAATTAGCTGTATTTCCAACTATTCCAACAATTTGTAAAGAAGGTGACAATTTATCAATTAAGGCTGAAGTATGCAATGGGAAGCTAAAGTGTTCTTATACTTCTAGCACACTTAAACCTGACACAAATTCTAAATGTATATATCCTCTATCAAGAGAAATAATTGTATTTCTTAATGACTTTGAATACATTAAGTCTCTTATTCAAATTAGTAAATGTCATGAGACCAGAAAATTAAATTGTATTTTGGATACTTCACCATTTCCAATTTATGGTTTGCTGCAGTTGAAGCAAAATAAACATAGTGAAATTTTATATTATGAAAGTAATAACTCGATGCTTCGTCACCTTGTTGAACAAGTGATAAAAGAAAATGGAATTAAAGGAACAGCATATGCTATATCTGATTATCGACAAATTCAACGCTCTGTGGATGTCATAATTTTTCATAACTTTGATATGAAGGGAGAACTGAGAGATTGGGGCCAAGATAGTTGTTATGAACTCTTCAGGTATCATCTTATATGTAACAAATTATTTATTTCTACAATTAATGTTATCTTAATTTATAATAATTATCAATGATTAGCTATTTGTTAAAACCAGAAGGAATTATATTACCAGAGAAAATATTTTTGATGGGACAACTTGTATTCTCGGAAGACTTACCAAAAATGGTATCTGTAAAAGATGAGAATGTTCAATGGAAAAAAAATACATTGAATGAAGTAAGTTTTCAAGATTCTATGTATATTTAATCCATACTGTACAGGAATGGTTTATTATAGATTATTATTTGTACATGTACTTATATCCAAGACCTTTTATTAGTGATTATTTGTAAGAAAAAAATATTAGCTATAAATTTATAATTATTACATTTTTTTTCTTAGCAGCATGATAGTGAAATTACGGATGTTGTTACAAACACTACAGACGGATATTCAAATTATAAAATTGCAGAATATATCAACGAATATAAGGTAACAAATTTCTCAGAACATTTAGTAGTGCACAATCACATAGAATCTGTACTTACGATCGTTGTATTATTACAGATAGATCAAATATTCGATTTAAATTCGAGTTTGTATTCTTATGAGCCTTTATCCGAGGTATATACACTAATAGAAATAAAAGAAAATGAAAAGATGCAATCTATTGTAAATTTTAAAAAAGTGGACAATGGCAACAAGCAACTATATCCAAATGCTCTAATTTGCTGGTACAAAATTGAACTTATATCAGACCATGTACATTATACAAGAAAAAACGATTCTTTTATGAATCATATGGCCTTAGTATTAGAGCATGAGTTGCAAAGTATTACTCAAGCAGATAAAGAGGTAAAGATTAAAGTACAACAGATCAAAGGTCTAGTAAATATAAAATTGATCACAGAATGAAACAAAAAAGTGCACTGGAACATGCATTCTTAATCTTTTAAATATAACTTTATACTGTAACAATTATAAACATACAAAAACATAATGTTACAAAAAAATTATTCAATTTTATAGACGTATAATCAATACACGTTTAATAAATAAGTTTTGTTTTATGACTACAAATAAGTGGATAAAAAATATAAAGAATAATTCACATAGATTGTACTATTAAATATCCACTATTTGTATGTAGAATTATAAACAAAATTTATAAAACAAATAACAATATTATTACCTAGAATGCATGATATTCAACTCATCACTTAAGGCATCACCCAGACTTATTTTATTCTATGTAATTTTTACCATTTTGTCTAATTGATCAACTACTTATTTTCTAATAAAAAAATATAACATTTTTAAAATACTACATGAATTTGTACTTAAAATATTTCTACTACAGCCTTTCAAGTACAATTACATTCATAAATACAACAATTAATTTCTAAAATTACATTTGTTAAAGTTTACTTTTAACATCACCATTCAAAAAGTTGCATATATGTGGTGCTACTCTTTCTGGGTGATTATTATGAACATCGTGATTCCCAACTACACGAACAACAGTGATAAAACCATGAAGACTTTTTGCCCTATTTATTATATGTGGTACTAAATTTTGTACATAACTTTCTAACGTAGAACTTGCTGCAATGACTATACATGGAGTTGAAAGTTTTTCAAGACAGGTTAATAATTGATCTACATTAAAAAGAGGTGATATTTGCGCAGTTAATCTGAAGTCACGATTATATTTGTACAGATCATTAACTTTTGTTACAGCTCTCTTAAATAATGCTTCCGCAGCTTCCATATTCAGTGCTGAAAATCTTTTATATGCCAGAGCATGTAATACTTCTTCTTTAGTATAAAGCCTAAGAGTCTCATCTGTGGTAGCTTTAATAGTAATATCACAAATATTTCTTATGCGAGAAACAAGTTCTTTTTGAAATACCGGAACAGATAACAAAGAATCCAGTAATATCAATTTTTCAAATCTTTGAGGATACAAAATAGAGAACATTGAACCAATATATCCACCAAAACTATGACCCATGTAGATACAAGTATTCCACTTTAGTTCGCTCAAGACGTAATGTAATGTTAATAGATAACTAAAGAAATTAAGAGGCACACCTGGATCAAAATGCGATGAGAATCCATGTCCTGGTAAATCTATGCACACGATGTAATAATCTTTAGGGAGTAAATTAATTACCCTATCAAATGTACCACAATTATCCATAAGTCCATGTACTGCCAAGACTTTCTTATCGCTTGATGAACCCCATGCTTTGGCAGAGATATGTCCCCATGGCATAGACAATTGCAGTTCTTCAAATTTCTGGTCTTTCTCCATCATTGGTTTATTATACTGAAATGGTAGGAATATATATTTGATATTCCCTAGTACAAATGCGACTCGTAAAAATTAGAAAGTTCACCGTATAAAAAGAAAATTATTTATGTTTTTTCCCATCACACTTAATATTAAATATTTTTATTAATTTCATTTTTGCAATGTAAAAATATTTTGTTTAAGATAATGTATAAGTACTCACGTTTTTATAATGTTCCCGAATATGCATGAAAATGCAGATGTAACCTCGTGTAATTTTAGGAATTATTATCACAGTAATAAAGATATCAAGGTAACAGGTTATAAAGTCCACTAAAAAAAGCAAAATATTGAATAAGTTATTATTTACAATAGATATTCATTGAGATCGTCTCTACTACGTACCATACGTGCGATGGGTACTAAATGTATATCAAAATTTTAGACCTGCTTATAATAAAAAAGAGCTGTCTCTATCATTACGCATCAAGATTTGAAACATGTTGAGTTTGTTAGTTTTTATGATACAAACGTATGTACCAATATTATAAAAGTTTGGAATTCTTTTATTGGCTACGATCTTCTATAGTGATATGGCGACATAGTGATTTTTAGATGTAACGTAATTAGAGTTTTTAAATATTTAACATTCGATAATTTACGATTACAAACGTAATGACATATAGTATAGTAATTGCGTGTAAAGAAATAATAAAAAATTTAAAAAAATCGGTAAGAAAAATTCACAGCACGCGTATCGTCCAATATGGCGGCCCTCGTTTTCCTAACAATTGTCAGCACTGAAAAGTGAGGTGAGATTAGTAGTGTTGAAGCGAATGCCTGCCGCTGAATGTTTTACCCTATTGTTCGCGATGTCGCGGAAAATGAATAGGTTTTAAGTGACTCTTAATAGGGTAACCGTGTTTTTCATGAATGGTGTATTATACATCAATCGAGATGGAACAAATACTTTGTAAGAAACACAAAGAACGGTAATACCGGTTGAAAACGTTGACAAATTTAACGAAGAACGCTTTGTCATGGACATGCAGGCTCCGAATGGTTCGTATATGTTTTCGAAAATACATTACACAATTTCGGCCGTCATGAACGGTTTAACTTCATGCAGAAAAATTCTATCCACGAAGAGTGACGTTCACTAAGGATGTATTTTGTTATTTTAAGAGCGATTAAGTGCGGATTAAGGTTAAATAATATTTCTTGTACTCGTAGCGGCACATCAAAACATGGATTGTGTATGTTCAGACAATATCGAATATACCGTTGAAAGGGTAGAAAAAATGATAGTATTAAATCATAATTCTTAGATCTTGTAGATCCAGTTCAAATGCTAATGAATTTTTGTGCAAAAGCAATAACATTGATTTAATTAGAAATAATGTTGAAATCATTTTGTGGATATAGAAATGGATGTTTGTATGAATTCAGTTTATGCTTCCATCCCTGGAATGCCCGAACTAGGGATGGTGTGGATGGGTGATATGATGGTACATGGTGAACCTACGCACGAGCTTATGTTAGACCCTCGTCAAGGGGAAAGTCCTTTCTTTTCTCATGGCTCTCAAGCATATGAAGATCTTAGGAATCATCAAATTGCTCCTACAACAATGGTACGATATTTGGCGCCACAGTATCCCAACGAATGCTCTGAACCTGACGAAACTATGGAAACTCTGGACACTCAGGAGATGCAACAAGTAGATCATATTTTTTAATTAATTAACTATATGTTATTTAATGTCACGTGTCATGTATCTTTTTAATTTATTCTTTTAAATTTATTTAGGAATATGACTCACAATCAGAAAGACAAGAAATGAGTGAATATTTAACACTAGAAGATTATATGGGTGACGAAGAAAGAGAACAGGTAGTGAGTAACGTAGCAACCCAAACTACTCACGACGGTTCACCATTATTGCGAAATAGAAAAATAAAACCTATAAAACATCCTGGCCTTATTTTAAAGACACCGATCGCTTATCAACCTCATACAGATTTAAATTTCATTCCTATTCGTAAAGATGGTATAGGTAAGGATTATGAGCATATATATGGCTTATATCGGATTGGTTTTTTGATACATTATATATTTTTATTTTTCATTATATAGCTGTTTGCGAGAAGTGTGGTGCTATAGGAGTAAAACATGCATTTTATACAAAAGAGCGGAGATTTTGTAGTAGAGCATGTGCACGTTCTTCAGAACATACTGCCCCTACTGCCGATTCGACATATAGTCCGTCGTATCCAGTGGAATCAACAGCAACTGTGAACGTTAAGTCTCCTAATGATGCAAAACCATCAAAAGATGTGAGTTCTATAGAGATAAAGAAAAAGAAACATACTGAATTTAATACTTTTTCCAGATAATTAAAAAAGAAATAGAATTGAGTGAACCTGTTAAAGAAGAAGAAGAAAAAGTTATATCAGAGCCTGTGATGCCAGAAGATCTACCAATAAGAAGAAAAAGAACTGCAGAAATGGCAGGTTCCTATGATTGGACACCTCACTTAGTTGAACCTGGGTTTTGTGCTGCGCCAGTATCTTGTTTTAAACACGTGAGTTTTGAAATAAAATTGATTTCTCAAATTTAATTGAACATGTATACATTTTTTTTTTAATATAGGCTCCTATATCCGAAATATGGGATAACATAACAGTGGGTATGAAAGTTGAGGTTGAAAATACTGACTGTGACGAGGTGTGTGAAGCTTTCCCAGACTCTTTTTGGGTCGCAACTGTATTACGCATATCTGGGTATAGAGCTTTGTTGAGGTATGAAGGATTTGGCCATAATGCGGATAAAGATTTTTGGGTGTCTCTTTGTTCCAATGACATTCACCCTGTTGGTTGGTGTGCGACAATTGGGAAGCCACTTATACCACCGAACAGTAAATATCATATAATTATTTATATGTTTATGTTATAATCAATATCATATAATACCATCTAATATCTTTTTGTAGCAATTGCTAACAAGTACAAAGACTGGAAGGACTTTTTAATGAGGAGATTAACTGGTGCAAGAACGTTGCCAACTAATTTCTATAATAAAGTTAACGACAGCATGAAGTCTCGCTTCAGATGTGGTCTTCACTTAGAAGTAGTAGATAAAAACAGAATTTCTCAAGTTAAAGTAGCAACAATACAGAAGATTGTTGGTAAGCGACTGCACGTGAGATATTATGACTCACCACCCGAAGATAATGGTTTCTGGTGTCATGAAGATTCCCCTCTTATACATCCTGTTGGTTGGGCAAAGAGAGTAGGGCAAACATTGGATGCATATCCTGAATATATAGAACGTATTTCAAAAGCAAAACTATGCGAAGATGATGCTACGGATGGTCTTTTTCATGTGCCAAAGAATCATCATCTCCATCTTGGATGTACTTTTAGGGAAGGAATGAAAATAGAAGCTATCGATCCACTTAATCTTTCTGCTATCTGTGCGGCTACGGTCATGCAAGTTCTAAAAGAAGATTATATTATGATTCGTATTGACAGTTACGATGAAGATGCAAGCGGTGCTGATTGGTTTTGTTATCATTCGTGTTCTCCATGTATCTTTCCAATTGGCTTCTGCTCACAGCATGGCCTGCCACTTACACCACCAAAAGGATATGATCCAACTACATTTACATGGGATGCATACTTGATGGAAACAAATACAGTACCAGCACCCATGCAATTATTTAACAGAGTGAGTATAATACTATAAACAGAAGTTTGAATTAAATGAAATGGATTAAAAAACAAAAAAATATCAATATTACCTTTTAGGAAATACCTCAACATGGATTCATCGAAGGAATGAGGCTTGAAGCTGCTGATTTGATGGATCCTAGATTAGTATGCGTTGCCACTATTACTAGAGTGATTGGTCGATTGTTGAGGGTACATTTTGATGGTTGGGAAGATGAATATGATCAGTGGTTAGATTGTCAAAGTCCAGATATTTATCCAGTTGGTTGGTGCGATCTTGTAGATCATAAATTAGAGGGGCCCCGTGTACTCACTAAAAACACTAGTCCTACTGGTACTTATTTATATACTAATACATATTTAATACTAATTTGTATATATTCAAAATATTTTACATTTATACACAAATGTATGTTGTCTTTTCAGTAAAATCACCAAGAGGCCTTAAACGTAAAGCTAAGAGAAAATTAAAAAAAGGAAGCAAAGTATCTTGCGCGAAAAATATACTACCTCGTCACAGTGAACGCATTAGCATGGCACGTGAACGTGAACGAGAATTAGAACCAGCACAAGGCACGAAAATTGAACGTGAGCGTGATCTCGAAAGTTTACCAGAACAAGGAAGTAGAGAGCCAGAACCAGCAGAAGAACCTGCTGGTCCTGATCAAACATTGCCTAGTCCAACAAGTGGACAAGGTCAAGCATTGAGTGATACACAGAGCGATGTGCAAAGTCCTCCACCACCAAAGGAGAGAACTGCTACATCATATATCAATGTAAATTTTAATTTTCATGTATAAAAGATAATGTAGAAAGAATTGTTAAAAATTATATCTTATGTTTTTTTCTTTCAGGTTACTTCAGCAAATACAAAATATATTCCAAGGTTAGCGGATGGTGTTCAAAAGGGTTCAGATTGTGGTGATTTGGTGCCATCTGAATGGAATGTCTTTGATGTTGCTCAATTTCTCCGTGTCAATGATTGTGCAACATACTGTGACAACTTTAGCAAACGCAAAATCGATGGAAAGACTTTGTTAACTCTTACAAAGGACCAAATAATAGACCTAACCGGTTTCAAAGTTGGACCTTCTTTAAAAATTTATGATCTTATTCAGCAATTAAAAATCAAAGTAAATCCAGCTCAGGAAAGATTGAAACTAGGACTGAAAAAATTATTATAACATACCTAGTATATAGCTGATATTATGAATAAGTTCCAACTGAAATAGATTAAACATGGATTTACAGGTAAGGCGTATGGACACATTTGAACCTTTACATGTTGTATCAAAGCTGCAAATTTACTTATTTTTATTTAATACACTTTTTTTTACTTTAATACATATTCTTAATAAAAAAAAAAATAACTCAGAAATAGTTTATCTCAATGAGTAATAAAGTATCTTTTTTTTTCTTTTTTGTCATTGTATTCTATAAAACACAGAATATAGTTTGATCGGATATAAAACTGTGAAATTATTCGAACTCCTTGTGCAGCAGGCCATCTGAAATCAAAATTATGTATAGAGTAATACAAAATACTTCACACACATATATCCTTGATATGTAGATAAGATTTTATATATGCATTTTAATTTTGTTTGTATTTATAAATATGTGGTTTATTTTACATAACAAATTTTCATTCTAGCAAGTTCTTTTCCCTGTATTGCCATAATTTGTAAATCCATGAATCGGTTAAAATCGTTAAATACAAATGCACCAGCCATACCAATAAAGTCACAAAGGAAAGGTTTTCATTGAAATAGAATTAGAAATAAAATACGAGAGATATAAATTCTGTATTACAGATAACACATAGACAAAGTAAGTCAGGTAAGATAAAATAATTATAATATGATAAAGTACAAAATAGTATTTGTTTGTCGATGACATTTCATAACCAATGGTGACTATCAAAGTATCATTGATATCTGAATTATTCCCGCAGAATTTAATGGACCTTCATTGATTTCCACCAGATTACAATTTGCAGTAATGCATTTGTATATACCTAAAGGGATGTAAGTTATCGACTGTTCCACTTGTAAATATTATTTTTAGAATGATACATTATTATTATACATTTGTGACAACGAGAAAAAAGTTAGATGACATTAATTGCACAAAACAATTATTACCAATTGGCTGATGCATTTGTGTGAACGTACATTAACGTACGCAATATTCGCGCGCAGCTTGTCAATACAGTGAATCAAAGAAGATAGGTAAAATATAAGAGTAATTCAGCTTTGACTCATAAAATACTATTTTAGTACCACAGAGTAACATAGGTTACTCTTATTATTTATTCACTGTTCTTGGAATCTTAGTAGCAATTAACTCGATCTTGTACCTTATACGCAACATTTTTAAAAACTTTGTTGATAAATATACACACATAAATTATCCATTGATTGTACAACCTTCTTATGAGCGAGCAATTGCCAAACTCCAGTTTAAATGCTCTTGGAGCCTATAAACTGGATCTAACAAAGTAGATTAAATTAAAAATTTTGGTTGGTCACAAAATTATTTGGATATATTATGAAATGCAGTGTGTTTGAATTAAAAAGAATTTATTGCAACGTTCATAGTGAAATATTGAAGATATATCAATTTGCTTTTATATTTTACAAATACTTAAAATTTATGAAGTGTATTCTAGGATAAATTAGGAAACATTAGCAAGATATATACAGGATTGTAACAATCCGATCCTTTCGTAATAAGGCATAAACGTTCTTTGATCGATTAAACAATAAGTTCACAAAAAGAAATAGGAAAAAAACAGAACATTTAAAATATTTATTCTATTTTCATTCTTCAACGACGCGACCACAAGTACAAAATGCAATCATAGCCATAAACTAACATTTGGATTACAACAATTTGACTGGTTTAAAGCCAAAGTTAGGATAAAAAAATCAGTCACAAGACTCGTGTTAGTTGTATGAAAATATGTAAAATTTTTAAAGATATGGTTTTTGATAGTAGTCAATTTTCAATAGCCTTTTTTCCAAAATGATATAATTTGTACTACCTTTAAAAATTTAAACACTCAAGTATCATTTAATACATACTATGACAGCTGCATAGTATTATTTATTGCAAGATAAACAATGCAAGGAAATGTAAGTTTTTGATGATAAAAGTAAATTTTACATAGAATATAAATGCAGCCTGTGATACTCGCTGCGGTGAAAAGAAAAAATTTGGTTGTTTGCTCTTAACAAAGACATAATTTATTTCAAAGTGTGCCGCTTGCATATCGTCTGGGTCTGTTTTAACGTTAGTAAAAACTCTTAAAATAAGCATTGTAAATTATCTATTCGTATTTTGAGGCCCCATTCTAAGTTTGCAGTTTGCCTCGAGTATGTTGAACATACCTTAAGTAGCATAGGAAAAAAAAACAGATTATTTCAAACAAGATAGAAGCACAGAAACCGTATTCATAATTGTATCCCATATGCGTTACATCAGTCACTCGTTGTCTATAAAGTGTAATATATTTCTTTTTACTCATAGTCAAAGCTATGGGCAATAAATATGAATATGGTCGGCGAGTACGAACGATAATCGATAATCAGTATTTATCGTAGATTTGAAACGAATCTTCATTTACATCTTACGTTTTCTCCTTTTTAATAAGCTTATCATTAATACACGTATTTTTTTTTTTATAAGAGTAAGTAAAAATCGATTAAAGATTAATGTTTTACACATATTGTAAAGAGACGTGCAAATAACGATGGAAGTACATTGTTTATATAAAATAGTGCAAGCGTTATTCCATTTGCATTAAAATGCCACACTCCGTTTGATATTTATAGTAAGGAAATCTCGTCGATTCGCGAGGAGATAATAACGTTTATTAAAGAAACAAAAAATTATTTTACTTCCCACGATGAGCGAGAAATGAAAACGTATGTTATAAACATTGAATAGAGAGGTCGGCTGAAAAATTAACTTATCGATGAAAGAAAATCTGTCAATTTAAAAAAAAAGATTTGTCAATTTCTTTACCAACAACGCGATACAACAACACGTGATCGAACATTACGAAATAACACATGCCCGGCGTAAATCCGCGCGTACTCTTTGAATCTCGTAGTTCGCAATTCTAACGCGACGCGGCGTTGCTCTTCTCGCGTAATCGTGACGCGAAGATAAACGAAGTGGGCGAAGTGGGGCGGTGGGGAGGGAGGAAAAGAAGAGAGCACCGATACGAGGAGTCACTATTCCAAAGCTCTCTCACTCGAGTGATATGCGTACGTATAGCACGCGCGCGCACGCGGGCGTGAACGCGACGGCGCAAGATTTGCCGCGAGGTGGGGGTACTGGCGTATTCTATGGGCGGAGCCTCCGCCAGCTGGCAGATGTTTCCCGCGCCGCGACCGCGTAGTCCCTTTAGCGTAAAGCTACGCGACGCGAAAATAGTTCCCGTCGGACGATCGAAGTATCAGAGCAAGGCCGCCGGTAGGAAAGGAGAGAAAGCGTGCGGACCGGGGTGGTACGGTGGGTAAAGAGAAAGAGGAAGAGAGAGAGAGTGAAAATAAGAGTAGGAGGGAGCGAGCTGTTTCGTGATTGGTCGAAAGTAAGGGTTCTCGGTATCAGGGCAGCGCGAAGCGTACGAGTCGCCCCGAGCGCGGGCCATCGAACTTGTCGGCTAAAGGAGGGAGTATACGTGTGTGTATATCTATATATGATACGTAAAGAGAGAGAGAGAGAGAGAGAGAGAAAGAGAGACCGGATTTTCGAAGGGTGACGTAATCGTAGCGAGTCTCACGCACGCTCGCCAATGCGTCGCATCGTCGCTTCGAGTTCGTGCGGCTTTCGTACGGGAAGGTGTGCCGTTTTCGATAGACGACGACGATTCCGTGTCCTTGACGTATCACGAGGGCGAGTGTAAAAGGGGACGAACGAAAAACAAAAGAAAGAAAGAAAATAAAAATAAGAAGAGGTTCCCTTCGCGCGCTTGCAGCATGTTTCTGGCGGTGTGCTTTCGTAGAAGAACGGTACTACTACTATGTGCTGCGACATGTCGGAATGAAAGAGCGAAGCGTTACGTACGTTCGATGCTGCGAGGAGCACGGTAAAGCCGCCGTGGTGTTCTTTGATACAGCGTGTTAGTACCGGTGCGTGCTATTTCTTTTCCCCCCTTCGAGATCTTCAGATTCCTCGTGCTCTTTGATTCACGCTCGTCGTCTGATTATTATTATTATTATTATCCGCTCAGGTCGATCCTGATAAGGAAACGAAGCCGGGATCGGAATAAGAATAAAAATAAAAATAAAAATAAAAATAAAAAATCGAGAAGATAAACAGCAAGCAAGAGAATAAAAAAAAAGACAGGAGATATATTTCTTCCCGAAGAATAGTACACCCGAAGGAGAAAGAATTATTCTTCACTGTCAAGAGATATATACAAAGAGAAAGGTACTTTCGAGTATCGTGAAAGCCGGCTTAGAAGTTAAAAGAAGAAAGTATCACCGAGAGAGGGCGCTCACTGGGCCCCGACGTCTAGGGACGGCCCTGAACCGGCGGCGG